>CP092867.1:17760288-17889006 GCA_030710605.1 Cordylochernes scorpioides | reverse complement strand
GGAGGAGTGGTATAATCCCTTGGCTTTTGACAACCCAAAACCTGTGATCAATTCCTGCCTTGGCACCTTTTTTTTTTTATGAATAAAATAATTGCTTCACACTGACCCTCAATTCATGAAAGGTCCAACCCCACCAGTGACTGTAAGTAATAAAAAAAACGGAACTCTGGCATTCTATTAAGTGCAAAATGGAACTGTTTTCTCCATTTGTGGACATGCACTTACAGTAGAGGTCAGCTGCTACACCATGACTATGATGACCTGGGTACTTGAGATAAGAAAAAATCTGTGCAAGAGTTTCTGAAGGGAACTGTGGTCACCTGATGTGGTTTGTTGCGCAGCACTGAAGCCAACATTCTCCAAGTACCCCATGGATGAGGAGATGTACGCGGCGGAGGGAGGCAACTATACCATCCCGTGTCGCCCAGAGGCTGCCCATTCCCTGCAGAGTTCAAGTGGCGCAAAGATGGCAGTCCTGTACACCAAGGTCAAAGGATACGGGTCCTAAACAACGGCTATCTCTACCTCCAGCAGATACGGCACGAGGACAAAGGATTGTACACCTGCGAGGCCACCAACCCCTATGGCACAGACCGTACTGAGGGCATGCTGATAGTGCTAGGTGAGTCCGCTAACAGAACTGTTGGTCTTTATTAATAGATATAATCTGGTCAGATCTTCTTCTTTCTTATCTCCACTCAATCATATTAGTGTATTAAGCTTGTAGAGCTTGTTGATGGTGTCTGCTGGGGATGAGTAGAGCTCATCAATGGATGAGCCAATACAGTACATAATGTATTTTAGGGTTGCAAGTTGAGAATTTCACTTAGTACATAGTGGGGAAAACATTGCAACCATTCTGGAAAGTCATTGTCTGTAGATGATCAGACTTAAGTCTAGAAATCAAAGACTGTTTTCCCTTGGGAGGACAGAATTGGTGCTTGTCCCTCCTGCTCTGTACCAGTCATGTGCAGATCTGGTTAGATAAAAATGTGGGAATGTTGCATGTTGAGCATCTTTATTCCTAAATAATGCATTAATCCTGCATCTCATATTTGCACAGTTATTTTGCAAGTGATTTACAGTGGGGGAATGGACTTTTAACTGTCTCTTTTATAACACCACAAAATCAAAGTTCTAACATCATAATTCAAGGTCTCCAAGTTTTTAAAACTCCAAATTGTTCTATTCAACATAAAATCTGGCTTCCAATGATGTTTGTAGCAAGACTAGACCAAAAATTTTTGTTGGAGCCTACTTATTGGGTCAATATTGTTGTGTCTAAGGTTTGCTCTTCATTGGAAAATGGGTGCCGTTGCCATGTTAGTCACCTTGGACCAGAATTTGGTCAAATACACAAGGGTTCCAGATGGGACTGCAGGAAGGTGTGGTTGGACTTCCCCCCCCCCCCCCACTCATTGGGTGTAGACCATAAAAAAAACTTTCAACAAATATGTAAAAAAATATAAGATTGAAAAAAAAACACTTTGCTATAGTCATATGTAAATATCTCACACAATTTGGTTTAAAGATGGAAATCTAAAGGTGTGATGAATCTATAAATAAGAGCCAATTCCATATACACTCATGGACAAAACTTAAGGAAGTTGTGTATTTTAGCATGTATATATGGATTCAGACAATAACTCTGAAAGATACACAATGACCTTTATTGAAGACTCACGAGATAACCAAGTATGAACAAAATTGCCTCTGTCTCCTTCAAAAAAATAGATGACCGGGGACATCAAAGACTTTCCACTTTCTTAAGATTTATCTATGAATGTATATAAGAGTTTGCTTGACTTTCCAGTCAAAGCCCACGATGTTATTTCTCTGATGGCGGCACTTCATATAGTCATATTGGTGGGACTTTTGCTCTTACAAGTGTGCCAGAGCCCCGTTTGGTTACTTGCACTCACTAAAAAGAGGGAACTCCACCTTTGCCGGTCCCAAGCCCGGATGAAAAAGGAGGAGGGGGAGCAATAACAAGCTCACTAAAAAACCTGGGTTCAGCTGGCCCGGCTGATAGTACCCTGTAAGGACTCCTAATCCAGGGATACAGGATAAGCAGCGTTTGTACTCCATGTTAGGAGCGGCTACACATGGCGTCTGTTCCTCATGTCAGAGGCGGCCATTTCTTTTGGAGCTAAGTCGGCCTGTCACTGAGTAGTGCTCCCAGTCTTGATGACAAAGGCAGACGCATTCTACTTCACCCAGTGTGGAGATAAGAAAGAAGAAGAAGAAAGAGAGGTTTAGTTATTTGCATGCTTGTAAACCTCGGGTATTACCATCCAATCAATGAGAGAGGGTGTGTGTAGCTAAGCCTAAGCTGGTGGAGCAACTGCAACCTAAGATTGTGGCCGCTGTGAATGACTCGGTGGAGATGCGCTGCAAGTCGTACGCAGGGGAGCTCCTGGATGTTGCGTACCTCTGGTACCACAACGAACTGCCCATCAACATGGGTGCCAACCCCCCGTTACTCCCCTTGTAAGTTGAAACCTTGTTGCAAGTGTTGCGAGGTACAACTACTTGTTGCGCAGGGCTCATATCCAGGCTACCTCCGCATCGTCAACATCACCCAGTCCGAGGCCGGGAACTACCAGTGTGTCACCAAGACCCACATTGGACGGATCGGAGACAAGACTGAGCTGCTTGTCATTGGTTAGTTCTTTGGGATTTATAAAGATGGGGGGAAAATGTATAAAATGCCTATCACAGTTTTCCAATACAGTGGACCCTCGGTTTACGAGCACCTTGGAGTACGAGCTTTTCGCAGTACGAGCAAAATCTTTTGAAAAATTTTACCTCGGATTACGAGTGAAATTTCGCATTACGAGCAACTCGTGATGGTTGCCCGTAATCGTGATGGATGAAAATTCACTGGGATCCCTCCCTTCAGATCAGATTCGGGAAATATGTAAAATGTGGGAAAATGTGCAATTGTTCGTAGCAAGAAGAATTTCCCGAGTTTCAATTATTAAAAATAAGAAATTAGTTTCGCACTACGAGCGTTTTGGAGTACGAGCATGGCTCTGGAACGGATTATGCTCGCAAACCGAGGGTCCACTGTAGTAATATTTTCTAGTTTTTTTTTTCTAATTATCCCTAAGTACACATAGTATTGGCCATGATAATCATGGGGGAGAGGGTTTGTGGCTGCTTTTACTCTCAAATACTTCACACGTAGAAAGTACTTTAACTATTCGTTTACAAGGTACCAGAGCCCTGTTTGATCATTTGCATCCATCAGGGAAATATGCAAAGTGTGGCTACCATTGAAGTGTTGCAGGTCCACCTGGTGCCCCCGGAGCTGTACTGGTCGAAGACCTCACCTCAACCTCTGCCAGAATCCACTGGAGCGATGGCTCGGACAATGGCCGCCACATCCTGGCCTACACTGTCGAGGGCTGCACCAATCACAACTCTACCTGGCGCGTGCTGGTGGCCAGTAAGTGTTGTGTGCTATCCTACTGTGAGGTAGGCCTTGTGAGGCATCTTTCTGTATTGTACTATAAGAATCAAATTGTCTTGTTAGGTTTAATTTTGCTTCTGTAATTTACCATTTTACTCTTGTGTAGCATTATTTTATTAGTGTTACATTCATTGCTACATATAGGGTGCCATTTGTCTTGTTAGGTTTAATTTTGCTTCTGTAATTTACCATTTTACTCTTGTGTAGCATTATTTTATTAGTGTTACATTCATTACTACATATAGGGTGCCATTTGTCTTGTTAGGTTTAATTTTGCTTCTGTAATTTACCATTTTACTCTTGTGTAGCATTATTTTATTAGTGTTACATTCATTGCTACATATAGGGTGCCATTTGTCTTGTTAGGTTTAATTTTGCTTCTGTAATTTACCATTTTACTCTTGTGTAGCATTATTTTATTAGTGTTACATTCATTGCTACATATAGGGTGCCATTTGTCTTGTTAGGTTTAATTTTGCTTCTGTAATTTACCATTTTACTCTTGTGTAGCATTATTTTATTAGTGTTACATTCATTGCTACATATAGGGTGCCATTTGTCTTGTTAGGTTTAATTTTGCTTCTGTAATTTACCATTTTACTCTTGTGTAGCATTATTTTATTAGTGTTACATTCATTGCTACATATAGGGTGCCATTTGTCTTGTTAGGTTTAATTTTGCTTCTGTAATTTACCATTTTACTCTTGTGTAGCATTATTTTATTAGTGTTACATTCATTACTACATATAGGGTGCCATTTGTCTTGTTAGGTTTAATTTTGCTTCTGTAATTTACCATTTTACTCTTGTGTAGCATTATTTTATTAGTGTTACATTCATTGTTACATATAGGGTGCCATTTTGCTCCTGTCTAGCATTGTATGATGCCACTTTGCTCCTGTCTTGCTCTATAAGATACCATTCTACTTCTGTTTTGCACTTTAATATGTCATTTTCCCCTTGTTTAGCACTGTAAAGCACCATTTCCCCCTGTTTAGCGCTGTAAAGCACCATTTTTCTCCTGTTTAGCGCTGTGTAAAGCACCATTTTTCTCCTGTTTAGCACTGTAAAGCACCATTTTGCCCCTGTTTAGTGCTGTAAAGCACCATTTCCCCCAGTTTAGCGCTGTAAAGCACCATTTTGCTGCTGTTTAGCACTGTAAAGCACCATTTTGCTCCTGTTTAGCGCTGTAAAGTACCATATTGCCTCAGTGTATAACATTGCCTGTACCCTGCAGACATCAGCCAGTGGAGACCCCACCCCCATGTGATGGGCCGCAAGGAGATTTACCTGGACAACGTGCTCTCCCCCTGGAGCACCTACAACTTCAGGGTGTCAGCCATCAACACCCCTGGGCCGCGGCGAACCCAGCGACCCCTCCCCCCAGTACAACACAGATGTGGACCGTCCCTTCACCTTCCCTGAGAATGTGGGTGGTGGAGGAGGCAAGATTGGCTCCCTCACTATCACCTGGAAGGTGGGCAACTATCATGTGACATTACTGCTGTAATGGCAGATAGGAATCTCACACCACTAAATGCTATACTAGCTCAAATATATGTTCTTTTATAGTGTTAAGGCACAATTTTAGGTTATAGATTAGATCTGCAAGATAAGACCAAATCCATGTATTTGGTCATCTTACCTTGTAGTTCTAATCTACAATCTAAATTGTGCCTTATCATTTTTGATAGACTTCAATGGACCTAAGAAGTTTTGGATTTGGTCTTATTACCTTGTAGTTTCATAATGTTGTTACTAGCTTTAAACAAAAGTAATGATTGTAGTCGCTGTTATCTTTTTTTTTTTTTCTCAAGTCCTTCAGCCTGATATTAGGCAATCATAAATACCTGTTCCTCTTCATTTTTTTTTTCTTCTTCTGGAAGCCTCTAAGAGGCAGAGTTTTTTTGGTCATTGAGGTATGGCCTGTACCACGCTGACTAAGGCTAACAGCTTGAAACGCATACGTTGTTAGTTTTACTTGATCTATCAAGAAAGGTATTTGGCCAAAATTTAGAGAAAAATAAGAATGATTGTTGTTGTTGTTTCTTATCCCCTTGTGTAAAGATTACACGAATTCCATGAGTACATGCTCCTCGAGCTGTTTTATGATGAGCAGCAGCCTCTCCCAAAGGTCCTGTTTAGTGCATCTAATGTAAGCCAAAATGTGTTCTTGAGCTGCAGGTACCAAAATAAGAATGATTGGTTGATATATCTATCCTGATATATACAGCACAAGCCACTCTCAATCAAATGATCAGGAGAAACCTTTTTTTCTCTTAATTTTACCACCTGATCCCAGTCCATTTTTCCTTTGTTCTAGTTTTCATATAATCATTAACTCCGCCTTTGCTGGTCCCAAGCCTGGATGAAAAAGGAGGAGGGAGAGCGGTAGCAAGCTTTATAAAAAAACTGGGCTCAGCTGGCCCGGCTGATAGTACCCTGTAAGGGCTCCTAATCGAGGGATACAGGATGAGCAGCCTCTGTACTCCATGTTAAGAGCGGCTGTACATGACATCTGTTCCTCATGTCAGAGGTGGCCATTTCATGTCAGCCTGCTACTACCGAATAGTGCTACCAGTCTGTTAAATTGAATAGCCTTATATTGGTATTTAAAAAAAAAAAATACAGGTTCTACTTTACTTCATTCAGATGAGAGGGATAACAAATCTGAAACACTGTGCATTGGATTTGTTTTTGTTGCCCTGTGTGTGAAATTGATCCCTAATTCCAACCTGTCCATTTTATCAAGTGTGTGTGTGTGTGAACAGACCCTACCCCCGGAGGAGTGGAATGCCGAAGAGATCTGGTACAAGGTGTACTTCAAGCCCACCCACACCAAGATGGACTACCATGAGAAGGAGCTGAAGGTCCGAGGCAACGTGGGCCACTTTGTGGAGTTTGTCGGGGATGAGAACTACTACCTCCAGTACACAGTGAGAGTCCAGGCCATCAACCGCATCGCTCCCGGACCCATCAGTCCGCCGGTCGTCATCTACTCCGCAGAGAACTGTACGTAGACCTCTCTCCCCCAGTGTGACCACTGTCTGACTGACTGGGTCTACAGTACCGCAAATCCAACCCAGCGGAGTCTACGCCATCCCACACAACTCCACCGCACTCCTGGTGTCCTGGAGCCCCCTGGAGCTCACCAGGGAGAAGATTCGGGGAGAGCTCATTGGTCACAGGGTAAGTTAGGACTCTCAGCTGTGTTGTTATTGTTTCATATCCCCTTGTGCAAAGATTACACAAATTCCATGAGTCCATGCTCTTCGAGCTGTTTGATGATAAGCAGCGGCCTCTACCAAAGTTCCTGTACTGTGAATAACGGTATCATTTTTCAAGAAAATTTGGGAGAAAACATTATTATTAATGACATATTTTTTATTATGTTTTATTATTTAAAAAATATATATATTTTTAAAATATAGGAATAAAATATACATAAAGGAGCTATATGCTTCTATTATAGTACAGTCGAACTTGAATAATTCAAAGCCCAAGGGACCAAAAAAATAAAAGCAAATTTTGAATGATTTGAAAAATTGAATAAAAACAGAAATTCTATATACCAAGATAAATATTCTATATATGAAAAAATAATAGAAAAAAATAAAAGATAAGTGAGTCAGGTGTTGATATTAAAAATAAAGAAGGTATTTCCTGACCACGAGCACATGTGCTTTTTAGATGGCAGAGCGCCATTTAGTGGAGCAAAAATAAACTAAATGTTTATTTAGCTTGCTCCGTGATATTTGGTCAACCCAATTTCTTGATAAATCAAGAAAAGCCATCCACGAATATATATATATATATATATACAAGGGCTACCGGCCCAAGATGTGTTCATGGTTGGCTTTTCTTAATTAAGAAATGGTTTGGCCAAATATTGTGGAGCATGCCTAAATCAACGCTTAGTTGATTTCTGTTCCACTAGATGGCGCTCTGTCATCTAAAGAGCTCATATTTGCAGTCAGGATATGCCTATTTTATTCCACCTGGAAGTAAAGTGTTATAAGGTAAGCAAGAGAAACATAAAGGTAACAAGACCAAACAGAAGGTAATAGGCCCAAATAAATAAATAGTGTGTGATATTTCGGTAACAGTGTTGTTACCATCATCAGACAAAAATAATTGAATGAGAATATGCAAATAGTTGGTACTCTTATCAGCTATCTTGTTTACATAACTGATAACAGTACCAACTATAAAGATTCAGTACTTTTGTCTGAAGATGGTAACAACACTGTTACCGAAAGGTCTCACACTATTTATTTATTTGGATTTAACCTTATTACCTTGTATTTATAATCTAAATTGTGTCCTATCGTCGTAACAAGACCAAGTTAATTAGATGTTTGTGACGTTTCCATAACAGTGTTGTTACCATCATCAAACAAAAGTACTGAATGAGAAAATGTAAATAGTTGGGGTACTGTGATCAGCTATCTTGTTCACACAACTGATAGCAGTACCAACTATTTAAAACCATGCTGCGATATTTTTTTCTCTCATTCAGTACTTTTGTATGGCGATGGAACAATGCTGTTATAGAAGCATCACAAACATTTTAATAATTTGGTGTTGCTATACCTTATGTTTCTAATCTTGAATCCAAATATTGTATCATACTGATATAGAGTTCTAGGAAGAAATTCCCTGTAAGTGATTATTGTAAGGTTTTTTTCAATGAAAAGTTGAATCCCCTTTCTTAGATTAGGATCTTTCTTTCTGAAAATAATTGAGGAACTGTTTGCAATCAGTCTGAGAGTTATTTTGTGTTAAAGAGAGCTGTGGGGTGTTGTAGATCAAGTACTGGCGCAATGGCAAGGAGCCGCAGGCGGACTCCCTCATCTTGCTCCGCCGTGGTGCAGAGCCCCACAGCCTTATCGTGGGCCTGCAGCCCAACACGGAGTACTTTGTGGCTGTGATGGCTTACAACTCTGCCGGCAGTGGGGTGGAGTCCATGCCCTACCTGGCTCGGACCTTCAAGTCCGGTGAGTGACTGATTGGTTGGGGACTTGTTCTTGTTCCTAATTGGCTGGTGGATGGTTGTTCTTATTTCCCTGATTGGCTATTTATTTTTTTGAGGGCTCAGATTGGTTGGTGGCTTATTATTCCTACCTCTGATTATCCTCTCAACATTGTCCCACCTGATGTATATATATATACTAGCCGAATGACCCGGGCAACGCCTGGGGTTTACCCGATTAAATGCTTTTATTCAAATACTATTCGTTACAATTATAAATTGGCGCCGTAGATGTCACTCTTGTGAAACGTCCCGCCCCAAACCATCGGCCGGGAATCGAACCCGGGGCGCCTGCATGGCAGGCGAGCATTCTACCACTGAACCAAAGGCAAACGGTGACAGAAGTGTCTCGCGCATTGGCGGCACTAAATGATGGGGGGGGGGGGGGGGGGGCAAAGGTGGCGTGATCGTAGCCGACCAATAGGAGGGCGCCGGCAAACCGTGACAGAGGCCATGACGCTCGTAACTGTATATATATATATAGTGCCATCTTTGATATGGCCATCAGCCGTCATAGAACACCAACCCCGTGAGATATCGGAATAAGTGGAAGAACCACTTTATAACACCAACTTGGTTCTAACATCTTAAATTGTTTTAGCTGTGATTCTAGCAAAAAGTGCCATTGTTATAAGGAGCTTTGAGACATAATACTTCAGTTCTTTCCTGGAAAAGAGAATCTTTCATCAAAGGTTAGATTAGATCAGGTCATGTTAGTCTTCTTCTTCTTCTTCTTCTTTCTTATCTCCACTCAATCATATTAAGGTATCAAGCTTGTAAAGCTTGAGACTTTTGATGGTGTCTGCTGGGGAAGAGTAGAGCTCATCAATGGATGAGTCAATACAGTCAATAATGTGTTTTGGGGTGGTCATGTTAGTGATGTTATTGACCGAGATGGTCAGATGGGGTTTGGTCATGAGAGATTTTCCTGTATTTTCAGCAAACTTCCATATTAGGGAAATCTTTTTCCATATCCAAGGGATGGATGCACCTGATTCCCCTTACACGCAACACAGCACCTCCGCCCTACATGTTGTTCTATTCATCTTTAAACTCTTTTTGGATAGGCAGCTGTTTGATACCCCCCCCCCCCAGGTCCAGTATTCTGACAGCCTGTGTGTCCCCTACCAGCCCCCCAGAGAGCCCCCACCAGTGTCCAAGTGAAGGCCCTGAGCCCCACCTCTGTGCTGGTGTCCTGGCGTGGTGTCCTCACTACCTCGGATGAAGAACCCATCGTTGGATACAAGGTAGAGTCACAATTAGCCTTACTAATGGATGGACTTACTTGAATAAATGATGAAAAAGGCCTCTAATATATCTTGACAACAGCTCAAATGAGCATTTAAAAATGACAACGCCACTTTGGCCTTAGAAATAGCTTTTTCATATTTCTAAAAGCTTTTAGACAATCTCTCCTTTGAGTGTTAAAAAGCTTGCACCACAATAATGAGGGTGAACAGCCCAAAATGCATAGATGGTTGGATTTTCTTGATGCATAAATAAAATGAGGGATTTGTCCAATCACTCAGGAATAAAATGAAATCAATGTTGATATTTATTCCTCTAGATCAGTGATTCTCAACCTTTTTTTTTGTTGCGGCATTATTTTAAAGATTTGAAAATTTGGCGGCACAATTTTAGAATTTCGCGGCACACTTTTGCTAACTTGAATGCAAGAAAATTCAAATTATGTATCAATATTTCTATGCAAAATATAAGTAATATACATCTCTAACATTCAATTTGCTAATTTCGTTATTTTAAAAAGTAAAAAAATGAAAAAGAAAAAAAGAAAACCAATACAAACGTGAACATAATCATATGACTAAAATTCGGCGGCACATTTTTAGAATTTCGCGGCACACAAAATTACCGCGGCACATTGGTTGAGAATCACTGCTCTAGATAGTGCTCTCTGCCATCTTTAAATGTTTATTTGAACTGTCGACAAATGCTATAGTTTTAAATGTCTGACCTTCCTCTCCTCCAAAGTACCAACCAGGCTCCCAGGCTGGTATACTCACTTAATTTTGAATTGATTACAGTTTTAAATTTTTTTTTATTGGTTACACCTCTCCTGAAAATGACTCCTCCCGAAGGCAACTTCCTCTCTTTAAAAACACAACTGGATTTCTTACAAAAGCAACATCCCGAAGGTGACCCCTCCTAATTCTACAAAGCAACCATCCTTTTTTTTTTTTTTTCAATTTCTGCTTCGCTATTGACTGCAAATTCGCATCATCATTCTGGCTTTGCAATTTTGGGTACTTTCCATTATTAAGTTTATTTAGCCAAAACAAAAATAAACAAGAACTGGAGGATCCCACCTAAGCACAGTTGGTACAGTGGAGTGAACCCAGGAGGAGCTCTGAACATCAGAAATAGACAGCATCAAACAACACTAACAAGATTTAGAACAGGCCATCTCAAGCCATTGAAGATAGAAAATAATAACAAAATTTATCCCACTTGCCCAAAATGTAGTTTGGTACCTGCAGCTCCAGAACACATTTTGGCTTGCATTAGATGCACTAAACAGGACCTTTGGGAGAGGCCGCTGCTCATCATAAAACAGCTCGAGGAGCATGAACTCATGGAATTCGTGTAATCTTTACACAAGGGGATAAGAAACAACAACAAGTTTATTTTTATCAAAAGAACAAATTCGTGAGGTGAAGATTTTCTTGTAAGGTTTTTATTTAGCCGAGCTTTTGGGCCTTTCTGTCCTTCTACAGGAGTAAAAAATCTTTTTATAATAACACTGCTCCAGAGAGGCAATTATCCAACTTATAAGCACAAGGTAATAAGACCAAATCCAAATAAATAAATAGTTGTTACCGAAATGTCACACACTATTTATTTATTTGGATTTGATCTTATTACCTTGTGCTTATAATCTACTAGCCGAATGACCCGGGCAACGCCCGTGTTTTACCCAATTGAATGTTTTTATTCAAATACTATTTGTTACAATTATAAATTGGTGCCTTAAATAAATGCATATATTAGTTAATAACTATAGCCTAAGTGCTTTATCTGTCTATGTACTGTTGGCTTCCGTAGGCGTCTTATACTGGGAAAAAGAAAGAGAGGATTCCATTTAGTTATTAACTAATATATGCATTTATTTAAGGAGCGACCCGCTCCAACACAATAGTTACAAAAACGAAAAAGCGAGTGGGGGGGGGGGGGGGCAAAGGTGGCGTGATCGTAGCCAACCAATAGGAGAGCTCCATTCCAAAAAAAAAGCAAACGGTGACAGAGATGAAAACTGAAGAATTAAGAGATGAAGAACGCATGACGCTCGTAACTGTATAAGTAAATAATCCAAATTGTGCATTACCAACTTATAAGTTTATTTACCTCCCCAAAGTGTCCAAAACCTCTCTAAAATATCCAATTTTGACCAAATTTTTGTATCATTGGCCCAGGAAGGTTTGACCTCTTAATTGTGAACTTGCTCCTTTCTAAACATTGAGGAAATATCTCAAATAACTTTCCACAGAATTTGTCATGTTGGCTGATTGAGTCAATCTTTGTCTTCATCAGTGTACCACGTGTGGCAGGTGAGATACTGGGAACAAGACCAGGACATGACCACGGCCAAGGAGGTCCTACGGCAACTGGACCGCGGAGATCTCCAAGCCGTGGTGACCGGTCTGACACCAGGGAAGGCGTACCACCTGCGAGTGCTGTCGTACAGTCTGGGGGGTGACGGCAAGATGTCTTCCCCTGCTTGGAGTTTCAGTCTCAGTACGTGGTCTGTTTGTTGGGATTGGTTTCCTTTGTAGTTAAATTAACATAAACACATAACTGGCGAAACCGCTGGGAGGGTTCACCACTGATGAGCCAGGTCCTCCCATTAATTTTTACATTGCAGTAAGTCAGTAGAAAATTGTTTATTTTCAAAAAGAATCTTACGCCTTTAAAATAATTTCGAATTTTGATAACAGATGGCGCGCTAGTGCATCATAAACACATAACTATATTTTAATATAATATATATATATTATATTAAAAAAAGATAAAGATTTCTGTTGTTTTGGATCATATTGATTTGTATGCTATGGTGGTGCAGTCGTGGCTAGAATCTTGAAAATAATAAAAATACTGAAGATTAGAAATTGCTTTAATTGAGCTTATAAGATATATAAAAACATAATTTGACAAAAGTATTGCCTGGCTTAAGGTGTAAGAATAAAAAAAAGAAAAGCTTATTTACATAATGTACAAAAGTTTTGGGTCGGCCAACGGGGAAGAACAACAATGAGATTTTATATGGGAAGCATGACCTCTGGCGGTCGATTTAAACAGAGTATTTATATTTATGACATTATAATTTTAAATAAAATAACACTTTAACATAATTCTAAATAAAATATTTTAATTGAACATTATAAATAAATTATTTTAATATAACATATATATATATAACTATATGTGAAATGTCAAGTGAATTTGAATTATTAATACAGTATAGAATTACATCTCTCTAAAGGACAGCAACATCTAGTTACAGAACCAGAATGTCCTTTAGGTTGAGGAGTCCTCCTACCAGAGAGTGGCTAATTTGTAAAAATGATAATTTTGGCAATGAAGGCTGTTGTCCTTTGTCCTCTAGTGAGAGTGTCGTCTAATGGAGGTTGTTCTACTGTATAATTATAATATTTATTTTTCTTAATATATGCAAGCACAAAGGGGCTACAGGAAATCAGCATTTAAAAAGACAGTCTACGTATACAGTGTATAAAATGATATCTTTTGAGAAATTCCTGACAATATCGCAGCTCAGCCCCATTTCATGGAACCTGTTCCTCTCACAATAATCATTATGGAGACCATCATATAACAGGGTTATGCTCCAGTAGCGTCCTTTGTTAGATTCAACATGCTTCAACATCCAGTCTGCCGCCTCATGGGTCTATTGTAGTTGAATCCCATGATGAAATTGTTCATATATTTGAATTCTTTATTACACTGTAAAACCTCTTTTGGTGGAATTAAAGAGATTACACCGACTATAGTGTTCATTTTTCAAATCCCAATCTGCCTATTTAATTTAACCAGCTGCAATCCAACACCCCCTTAAATGTTGACAACAAAATGTCCAAGAAAAATGTTTTCACAATTGAATGGATAAAACATCTTAACTGACTCTAATTCAACACAGACTTGAACCTGCTGTAATATATGTTGTCACATCCTGTCTGTGTGCGCAGCTCCAGAAACTGTTGGCATGGCCCCCACCGCCGCCCTCACCTCCTCCGCAGCTGTTACAGCCGTTCCCTCCTGGCTGTTGTCCTTTAGTGCCTGTCTACTGGCTGCTGTGTTCTGGAGGTAGGCTGCATTATTTACACAACTACTGCTTTTTCTCTTTAACATAAAATGATTCCTTTTAATTGAAAGGCATTGGTGATCAGATTTTTCAATGCTTGGGTTTGTTAGGTTTTTGTTACAGTAGAACCTCCTTAAGAGAACACTCGCGCTAGAGGACACCTCTTTACAAAGGAAAGTTTTCATTTGCAAAATTTTACTGTTTAGTAACTCTCTATTAAGAGGACATCTCTCTTCCTAAAAGACACTTTAGCTCTGCAATTAGGTGTTGTCCTTTACAGGGAGGTTCTACTGTATTTGCATTTGGCCTTTTTTTTTTTTTTTTTTCAAAGCTTGTATTTTTTAAATTTATCTTAGGGGGTCGGTGGAAGGCTGGTTAAACCGTTTGGTTTTCGACCACTAGGACCCGGGTTCGATTCCCGCATTGGACACTTTTTCTGTTTAAAAAAAAATGCTCCAATGGCCCCCAATTCTTGCAAAAGTCCAACCCCACCTGCGAGTGCAAGTAACCAAACGGGGCTCTGGCATTTGTAAGTGCAAAGTCAAACTGCTTTTCACATGTGTAGACATGTGGTGCGCTTACAGTAAAAGCAGTCGCTAACTACCCACCATGATTATCATGGCCTGTACCATGTGTACTAGGGATAAGCAAAAAAAAAAAAAATTATCTTTAATTTGCATTTGCAATCTAAAGCAAGAATTTTTTTTTAAAAAGCTCCATTTTCCTAAATGTACTCTTGAAAACCTTGGAAAAACCTTGCATTGCCTGGCTCATCCATCTAGTTTATTTATAAAAAATTATGGCTTTTTTTGGTCTTGTTGTTAACCTTTGACCTTTATATATATATCTGTTCAACTCATATGTGTACCTGTGGAGAAAAAAAAATCAATTTTAATGGTGATTGTTTCAGGAGAGATTATCTGACCACAGCAACACTGTGAAAAAAACCCAATATTTTTTAACACACTTAAAAAAAAAACTATTTATATTTTTATATGTATACAACTTAATTTTTTTATATATAAATATATATATTTTTTACCATATAGGTGTGTATATAAATCAACTTTTTATTTGATTTTTTTTTTTAGCTTTTTTTTTTTTAAATAGCATTTTTGAGTTGTGTTGAATGTTGTTGCACTATACTGCTGCATTATTGTTGGCATTAAGTACTTTTTGTTTGTCATGTTGCAATTTATTCTCCTTGTTTTTAAAAACTTTTTTTTTTTTTAAAGAGAATCTCTGATTATTCTAATATTAATAATAATATTTATTAGTTTTTGACTCCATAATATAGTTTTTGTTTTTACATTTTGATCTTAGTGAAAAAGCCTAAAAGCATTTTTTTTTTTACATTCCAACCTAATATGATTAGGTTTTTTTTAATATGATTTTTTGAAAGATAATATTGAAAGAATCTCTGATTATTAATAATAGTTATCATTATTATTATTGTTTTTTTGACCAAAATATATATTTTTTGCATTCCAACAAGTAAATAGAATGATTTGATTCTATATTTTTATAATTTTTTTATTATTTAAAGAATCTCTCTGATTTTGTTGTTATCATTTTTTTTTTCATATTGGTTATTGGCCGCTAGATCTATATATTTTTTTAAACATTCCAAAAAAATGTAAAAAGTATGCTAATTTTTGGCTATATGTTTTAATTTGTAGTATTTACCATTTTTAGTATTTACTCATGAAAAAAATTCACATATAAATATTTTTTATATATATATATAAATAACCTTTATACTTTTTTATTTTTTCCTTACCCTTTTTTTTTTTAAGAATCTCTAATCTATGAACTCTATTGTGGGTGTTCTTTTTTAACTTTAACTATCTTGATTTTACCACTACCAAGCCACATGGAATCAAAATTCTTTATCTGTAAGTACAATTTATTTCCAGTGAATTGTTATACTAGAGAATTGTTTGTATGTTAGATAAAGTTTTGTTAAAGGTTCTTACACAAGTTTCATATTACTCTAAGCAAATCAAACAAGCTTTCAAATAAAGGCTCTCAAAAAAAGCTGGTTGAAAAACACCTTTGCTTGAATGTTTACTAGAATTTGTATTTTCGTGCTTTACCTGGAAAATCCTAAATTGAACTAGATGTTAGCCATCCCGTGGGATGTCATTAGAGGATGATTCTCTCATAATAAACCTCCATAGATACAGATCAAAGTTGTAATAGGGAACTTGCACAGTGATTGTTGTTTGATATAAAGTTCTGATAGGAATGATATGGTACAATTTGGATTATAGATTATAAACACAAGGTAATAAGACCAAATAAATAAATAGTGTGTGACGTTTTGGTAACAGCGTTGTTACCATCTTCATACAAAAGTACTGAATGAATTATTCACTGTTACCGAAACGTCACACACTATTTATTTATTTGTATTTGGTCTTAATTACATTGTGCTTCTGATAGGGCGTAAGTGATCACTTTCTCTAATTGTGTGCTCAATTTCTCTTTATCAAATAATCTCACAATTCTTTTTTTATTTCTTTTTTTTTATTGAAAGTGTTAATCTATTAATGATGGTGTTATTTGTAAAATAATGTGGAACAAAGGTATAATCAAGGCCAACATATTTCAAAGAAGTAAAGTATAGGCAACATATATTTGATTGGGGACACATTATACGCAATCTCTTTGTGAAATATCAGAAAGCTGTCATTACTTGTTACGCTAATTATTTGTATTAATATTTTTTTTAACCAAAATTTTAAATAATTACTTAAAAGAAAGATAAAAAAATTGTGAAGCTAACGCTGATGACTATGCATTTCCCATTATTTCATTTTCAATAGTGATTTGTCTTTTTTGAATAAAAATATATATGACTAGAGATGAACAATAGCCGGTTCTAAAAAAAACTTATTGAAGTTTTATCTTAATTTTTTTTGTTATATAATTAGGATTGATCAATGATAAGGTACCATTTGGATTATCAATTAGAGAACTTATTCATTTGGATGTGGCCTTATATGTATAGTTGGTTAAGTTAAAATATATTTGTGGTGGGTGTTAGATAAAATGGTTTAAAGTATGGTTGAGGGGTTTAATTAAAAAGGTTATATATACTTTATAGATTATGATAAAGCACAATTTGGATTATAGATTATAGCTACAAGCAAATAAGACCAAATCCAAATAAATTAATAGTGTGTGATGTTTCGGTAACAGTGTTGTTACCATTATAAGACAAAATAATTTTTTTTATTCTTTTGTCTGATGATGGTTACAGCGTTGTTACCAAAATGTCACACAATATTTATTTATTTGAATTAGGTCTTATTTTCTTGTAACTTTATAGATTAATTAGTATTTCTTCTAATTTCACATGTTGGGTAACAGCGATTGTTACCAACATCAGACACCTAGTACAATGCTTGATTGTAACTTGATCTTAAGATTACCTTATTTGGAATTGTTGGTTTTGTGTTAACCTTCGATGCTCATCTGTAGAATTTTCAACATTTTCTTTTAGAGAACACTGTTCTTTCCAACCTCCAAACAATCAAAAATACCCGAAAAACAACTGTTAAAGTAATTTTTGTCTTTTTATCATTTTTAAAATGTTCTTAGTGTTTTATTATATATTTTTTTAAATTTCACTTTTTGCTAATATGTATTTATGGTAGGGGTTTGTATTTGAAGAAATTTGTATAATAACCTTGAATGGGGCCAATTTTTTTTTATAAATTTTTATGGTACTTAAAATGTTTAGAATGTGATGTATTCCATTTTATAATTTTTTTTTTTTTTTTTAATCGCAAAACCTTATATAGGAATTTCCTCATTTGATCAACTAGAATCTCCATTTTGATAAAATGTCAAGTAACTCAAATTGCCAATTAGAGTCCACATCCAAGGCTAAGTTTATCTATGTTTTCTTTTTTTTTTTTTTAAGTCTCTCATTCGGAGATGTTTTTTTTTTTCTCCTTTAGAATCTCATTCCCATTTTTTTTTCTTTAATTCTCATCTTATTTCCATATTTACATTATTCATTTATTTGACTAGAAGTAGCTGAGGTATCTTATTATGATAATAGATCTTTGTGGTTATTGTATGAACTATCTTTATATATTTTTGATATATTACTTTTAGTGGCATTGTAATGGTAAGATTTGGAGAACCCATGATAAAGATTACAAGGTAACAAAAACCACCACAAATCCAAATAAGTAATTTATAATCTTTTTTTGTCTGGACACTGTTCTTTGCCTCCAAACAATCAAAAATATCCGAAAAATAATTGTTAAAGATATTTTTGTCTTATTATTATTATTTTTTAATGTTCTCTCTTAGTGGTTTATTAGAATCTTTTTTAAATATATTTTTTTTACTTTTCTGCTAATATGTTATATAAAATGTGATGCTGTCATCACATGACATCTACCCTGTCAAGTAGAAATTACTTATTTGGATTTGTTGGTTGATGACCTTGTGATAATCTAAAAATGAAGATATTGAAATAGCTCTCTTTCTGCAGAATGGATTTGAGAAGTGTTCTCTGCTACTCTTTATTTGGTGCTTACTTTTTTTTTTTTAAATAATATATTTTTTAGCTATATATACAAGTGGGTGTGTGGTTTTTAAATATGGCCTTAAGTATGTAAGGATTTTTTTTTTATGACAAAATTGTACAAAAACATGTTTTTTTTTTTTCCAAATGTCTCTCAACATCAATTTTCTAATCATTAAATTTATCATTATGGAACATAGAGTAGAATTTTGATGAATGGTTCTGTGAACATTTGAGATAATACTGTAGGAATAAAGTGCATTACGTAATTTTTAAAAAAATGTATTTACAGTAAGAATTAAGTACACAATTGCCTTTCTTAGTTAAATTTTCAAACAGCAAAGTCTCTTCATGTCGCCCTCTGTATATTTTAGATATATCTTTATATATGCTTTATATAATGACTATATAATGATAAAGCACAATTTGGATTATAGATTATAGCTACAAGAAAATAAGACTTAATGCCAAATAATTTAATAGTGTGTGACATTTCGATAATAGCATTGTTACCATCATCAGACAAAAGAATAATTTATTCTTTTGTCTGATTATGGTAACAATGCTGTTGCTGAAATGTCACACACTATTAAATTATTTGGATTAGGTCTTCTTGTTTATATACTATATAAGTATATTGAGTATACGATAAGGTACAATTTGGATTATAGATTTTAAAACAAGGTAATAAAACCAAATAAATAGTGTGTGATGTTTCTGTAACAACACTGTCGCCAATTATTTATTTATTTGGATTTGGTCTTATTAACTTGTGTTTACATTGAGTATAAAATATTAATCTTGAGTGTGTGTAAAATACTTAGCCAGGTACAAGCAATAAGGTCTTTATACATTATCCTCTTTCCAGAACTACTTTCTATTTGTTGATTGGTTAGCATTTATTTTTTATACTTTTTTTAAATAAGAAGTTAAGGTGTGTCTATTAAAGTTGTCTGTAAAAGTTGTGACAATGTTCTATATATAAGTTGTCAATATATTTTAAAATCTTGTATAGTGGAACCTCCTTATAACAGCCTCTTTAATAACTTTTATATCAACATATGAAATTTTGTTGATTAGGTAATTTTTGTTGTTGTTTTAAATTTGACAATTTCAGGATAAACTGCATTGATAAAAATGATATAAATGACTTAGGGTATATTTTTTATATATAGTAGAACTTACATGAGAGGATACTCGTGCTAGAGGACACCTCTCTACAAAGACAGTTTTCAGTTGTGAAATGACCATTTTTACTATTTAGCAACTCTCTGGTAAGAGGACACCTCTTTCTAAAGGATACTTTGACTCTGAAATTAGGTGTTGTCTTATACAGGGAGATTTTACTGTATATACACGCATACATAAAGTCTTTATTAAGACACCAGTCTTATATATATTCTCCTCTCTCGTTGCCGACATGCTATGATATCCCCATGATGATCAATCACCAACATGCAGTAGAGGAGAAAACTATGACTTTTAAGTTCTTTTACCTGCTTACTGCTTTGTAAAAGTTATACAGGGACACCATTTGACTTGATATGGCTCTGGTTAAAATACTTTGCACTGAAGTAAGTTGGCTGTAGTTTAGTTCTTCTGTATATATTAAATTGTGTGGTATAAGCCATTTATAGAATTTTCATCAATATATCACAATTCTAAGATCCCAAATGCTGTTATAATGAGGTTTTACTGTTTGTAACTTTTTTTTTTGTCTCATTGTGCTTTCTTATATATTAAATTTTTAAAATGAAAACTGCCTTTTATCTTTTTGTTGTTTGTTTCTTATTGTGTCATTAATTATTTCAGCACATTGTTTTTTCTATCAGTTAACCCTCACTGTGATAATCCGTCCACCAGCAAACACTATTTTGTAAATAACTTGAAAATTTTTGTAATAAACTTTTTTTTCCACTTTTTTTTTTGTCTTTTTTTTTTTGGTTCCCCATACACACAGGGTGTAAAGAATCGGAGAAAATAATCCTAGAAGTAAAATTTGTCAAAATATTACAAGGTAAAATAATGTGGTTGTTGAAATGTCATATATAAAAGAACTATTTGTTCTCTCTTACCCCTCTGTACCTGGTGCAGTGGACATTGTTGGGAGGTACAGTAAACCCTCTATACGATCGTATCAAGTCTTGTTCTAGTAGACTTGATGCTGTAACCAGGAGGGACACTCCCCCTGTAAAAATCCTGAGTTCAACTGACCCGGTTGATGGTCCTCAACAAGGGTCCCACTCCAGGAATATGGAGGAGCTGTGTCTGTACTCATGTTAGAGTGCAGCAAAGGCTTCCATGTTAGGAACAGCCTCAAACTACAGGCAAAGTCAGACTTTCACCAAAGTGTGCCTGGATCATGGTGCCATGATCAACGAAAGCTGCACCCCTATACCCCATTCCATGAGATCATGAACTCATGGGATTTGTGTAATCTTTACACAAGGGGATAAGAAACAACAACAACTACTATTTGTTCTTGTAAATTTATGTCTTATTCCCATAATTGTGTGTGTACCATAACATTATAATTTAGAAAGTAAAACATTGTAATTTGAAAGGAATTGTCTAAGCAGGTGTTTAGCTGATAAAGTCTCAGAACAATCGCTACAAGAAATTAAGACCCAATCTAAATAAATTAATAGTGTGGGACATTTTGGTAACAGCGCTGTTACCATCATTAGACAAAAGAATAATTATTTCTTTTATATGATGATTGTAACAACCTTGTTACAGAAACATCACACACTATTCATTTATTTTGATTAGGTCTTAATTTCTTGTAGCTATAATCCAAATTGTACTTTATCATCTCAGGCCAATTCCATGGCCAAAGTATAGATAGAAAACTTGTCAGGAGAATATTGATCTGTTAAAAATGAAAGTTACCTCTTCCATCTAAATAGACTCTAAAGCTAAGCTCCATCTATTGACCGTCTCTGTAGACCCGAGTCAGCTAGTTAACAGAGATGGTCAATAGACATCTATTTTGACTGGAGAGATGACCCATATGTATCAATATTGTCGTGTAGAAAATGAAAGAAGATAAACGTAAGGATGGCAGAGCTCTCTATTGATAGAACCTGATATTCCTGGGGTAAATGATAAAGCAATTTATTTAGTTTAAAACAATTAAAAGACAATAATTAAATTTGTATAGTAACAAAAATCTATATCATTTGTTAACTAAAATTAATGATTGCCTCAATATTCTTTCCAGCAAAATTTTCATCTTTAACAAATGAGGTATCCTAATTCTACCCATTGTTGATAGATGTGGGATAAAGATTTAATGTTGACATTTGCAAACTCTGTCTCACCACATTCTAGACTATATCAGACCAAACAGAAAGGAATTCTTACTGAACCCTAAAGAATTCTTTAGAAAGCTACATGAGCTCCAGGAACTGATGTGAAAACTGGAACAATCATTAATGGTTGTTATCTAATCACAGTTTTTCCTTTATTAAGGCCAATCTAGCTTTTTATTGCCCATGTTATTTTAAAAATAAATAATTTATCATATTTACTCATCCACCTACATATATATGCTAATCACCATATATTAAAGTATGTATATAGGGTATCCTATTTATATTCACCAGATAATGATTCTCATCTTTCACATAACTTTAATCAGCCAGATAATAATGAGGTAGCCATGTGATTATTTGATTTCTAGGCTTGGTGGTTAATTTCACTGAGGAATCAAAGTGTGTGTTATAAATAAGAAATTTGTATAGAATCTGGTCAATATGTATATATATATTTATAGAGGGAAATTGTGCAGGGAACATAATCCCTATATATATAAAAGTCATGTATGTGTGTTTGTTCCTATGTCACGTCCACAATAATACGTTACTAATCTGACTGAAATTTTAACAGTATATAGAGTAGAATCTGAAAAAAAACTTATAGCGAAAATTTCAGGTCTCTATTCCGAATATTCGAGTTATTTGCAAATTCCGTTGCAAATTTGCCCTTTCGCTCACAGGCAGCGCCTCTAGCGGTGAAGATGGAAGGTAATATCAGCTGACCTAATGTACATGTAAAAAGGGGTTTTACCAGGACATAGAGAAAAATATGGAAGGGGATATTTGTCGCATTTTTAGCCAAGAAAAATTAAAATTGACAGGTTTTGGGCAAAAATAGTTTTTTTTTTTTTTAGTCAGAAAATGATGATGAAAATATTGCTGTATCATAATTTGATTATCAGATACAAAATTATATCGGGAAAAATTCCAAAGAGCAGATACCAGGGTGAAGCCAGTTCATATTTTTAGTATTCAGGAACAAAATTCTAACAGAAAAAAAAAATCATTCGAGCAGAAGACAAGAAGCCAGATCATCTCTCAATAAAAATATCGCTTCTCAGACACAAATTTGGAGCGGGGACGTTTCACAAGAGTGACATCCACGGCGCCAATTTATAATTGTAACGAATAGTATTTGAATAAAAACATTTAATCGGGTAAAACCTGGGGGCCTTGCCCGGGTCAGCTAGTAATATATAAAAGTAAATTTCATCTCTCCATCAAAAGCCCACAATTACCAGGTTGACACTTCTCAGTTTGTCAAAGCTTGTGTAGTGTGTGGCTTTGTCTCAGACCTGAGACCACTAATTTGCAGAGACAGCCAATAGGTGGTGCCTGGTTTTGGCATCTATTATGGTAAGAGAGGCAACTTTTATTTTATATGTCTTAATATATATTCTAAAAAATAATGTTAAAACCACATTTGAATTCAAGGGATTTTTTTTATGTATTTGAGAGTATGAAAATATCCTGTTGATATAATAAGTCCATATCTTACATTCTACCCAATTCTCACTTCTTTATACACAAATAACATGTCTACAGTTGGTAGTGCATAATTTTAACTTGTTTATGACCCCAAAGGAGGAAAAAATCCTCAAATTCGTTTTCTATTTTAAAGCTCCTTGGAGTTGCATGTCACTCACAAATTCTCTCAAAATAATATGAATATACACTTGATAAGCGTTCCTTGCTGAATTGGCTATTTTAAAGCCAAACTATATTTGATAGCAAAATGTTGATTTTCTAATTCTATCAAATCCTTATTGACATTTTAGAAGGTTTTATATTAATAATATATTTATATTAATAGGTTGACATTTTATAATAAAACATGGTAAATTGCTAATGAGTTTCTGCGCGTTAATTTACATAGGTGAAAAAAGATGAAATTTCACAAATACTTTAGCCTTATTAAGGCAGATTTTTTTCCACATTTAAGACTGGCTGTCATTTAAGAATCATTATATGAAAGAAGGTTTTTGTTTTAGTTTATTAAGATATAATTAAAATTAATGATAATTATGTTATAGTTTGTGTGTTTCTTCAATCTATCTGAATGAAACTATAACAGGAAATAGAGTTAGGTCTTAGAGGGTAACCTTCATAATATGATCTCAGAACAAACTAATTAGCAAATATAAGGCTATATATTTTAGATAATTTGGATTCGTAAATTGTTACATTGGAGATAACATTAACAAATTTTATTACATAATTACTTCAAGTAATAACAATAAAGCTCAATTTAAAAAAATAAAGCTTTCTTAAAACAAAGTTGTTTGAGAGTCTTATACACAGAGAGCAGAACCCTGGCTCAGTCATTGTCTAGTTGAAAATATTTTGCTAAAGTTATATAAGCACTCTTAAAATTTTAATAAAAACAAAGAATTAAAAGTTCACATTTTATAATATATAAATCCTTATATATATATATAAAAATGAAATGCGAAATCGATGTTTGTTATCGCATCACGCAAAATCTACTGACTCAATCATTATGGAATTTCGCATGTAGGTAGCTGAAGATTTCGTTTAACATATAGGCTATTCAAAAAACTAAAAAAGTTAATGTGCTTTTTTTAGAAAATAAAAAACCAAAAAGCGTTAGTTCCAGTCTTTTACCGCTAGGGCGCAGCACTGGTCGCGACGATAAATGAATTTGATTTTTTTAAAGCATCGGTGGTTCAGTGGTAGAATGCTCGCCTGCCACGCGGGCGGCCAGGGTTCGATTCCCGGCCGATGCATTATTTTTTTACAATTTTTAAAAATCATTTATATTATATCTATATTAATAAAATTCAAATTTCAAAAGTGTTGTTCACTAAAAACTTTCGTTACAATGCATCAATTTCGACCAAATTTTCAACATTTATGTAAAACGAGATGGAGCAGGTTTTGCTTAACATCAAAATATTTTTCCTAACTTTAACATGCGTAACTTCGCTGTTATCGATTAAATACAAAAAAATCAACAGAGTTAATTTTATTTATATATAAACTAGACGAATGGCCCGGGTGCCCGGGTTACCCAAGTGCGTATATATTTTTAAAATGTTTTAATTAAAATATTATTCGTTACAATTATAAATTGGCGCCGTGGATCTCTCTTTTGTGAAACGTCCCGCCCCAAACTGTGTGTGTCTTGAAAATATAAAAATAAAAATGTGAACGGAAAAATATGACCAGGGTAGCCTAGTGGTCATGGCATCTGCCCGGTAAGCGGAAGGTCGTGGGTTCGATTCCCATCCCTTGAAATTTTTTTATTTTATCCATTCTGATCAAAATCTATCCGTGAACTTCACACAGTGAACTTCACACAGACAGAATAAGGCAATTATATAAGTAGATAATCCAAATTGTGCCTTATCACACACTATTTTTTTATTTTGCCTTATTACCTTGTGTTTATAATCTATGACGTAATGCCGGCGGCGCGCGCCCGTTGGCTGCCGGCGAGCACGTGACCTCCCTGTGCGCGCGCATCCGTGACATAACCGGCCCATGACGGTCGTGACTATATATGTTAATAATAATAATAATATAATAATAATAATAATTATTATTATTATTATTATTATTATTATATTATTATTATTATATAATATTATATAATTATAAATATTAATATTATTATATAATGATAATGATCATAATGATGATGCGCGCGCATCCGTGACAGAACCGGCCGGCCGGCCCATGACGGTCGTGACTATATATGTTGATATATATAATCCAAATTGTACCTTATCATTAGATTTGGTCTTATTAACTTCTGCATCTAATCTATACTCCAAATTTTGCCTTATCATTAGATTTGGTCTTATTACCTTGTGTTTATAATCTAATATTCCAAATTGTACCTTATCAGTAGATTTGGTCTTATTACCTTCTAATCTATAATCCAAATTATTTGTATAATGATAATGATCATAATGATGATGCGCGCGCATCCGTGACAGAACCGGCCGGTCGGCTAGCCGGCCCATGACGGTCGTGACTATATATAGGGATACAAAAAAAAATTCAGCAATTCATTCAACTCAATCTAAAAAAAATATTCAAAACAAGCAATTTTAAGATAACACCATATGTAAAACAGTCGGCCAAGAAAACAACAACGATATTACATCTTTCTCACATATTCACACTCAATCTTGATTAATAATTAAAACTAATCTTTAACATTGTTTATTATACTTCATAATATATAATATTCGTTAGGCAAACTTTCACTCGGATAAAACCCGGGCTAATTGTCCAAATGGGATGGACTTCTAGCCCTTCTCAACACCTCATCTGGACGACACATGCAAACAGCCCGCTGAATCTGGTAACAGCACGCCGCTTGAGAGGGAACCAAGGCAGCACCAAGCACACCAAGAGCTCAAAGCCCCAAGGCCCCAAGGCTACAAAAATAGGGTGATCACGAGGATCAGAAGTCTGGCTTCTGGCGAAGCCGGGTACACATCCGCTAGTATGTATATAAAAATAGGCATATCATGACCGCTCACGTGAGTTTTTAGATGGCAGAGCGCCATCTAGTGGAACAAAATCAACTAAACGTTAGGCTTTGCCATCTAAAAAGCTCGCATGAGCGGTCAGGATATGCTTATTTTGTTTTAAAAATCAAATACTGATCTTTTTTCCATTTTTCTATTTTCATATAAAAAATAAATATTACAAATTTATTTTTGCGTTATTTCACAGAATAATGTAACTGATTTTCAACTAATTGGGATAAAAATTTTGCCTCATCATTATATTTCACTTTATATTTTATCTTTCCTTTTTTCTTTTAAACAATAGTTTCAGAAATTTCAAATATACAATAAATTTATATTTAATGAAACAAGGTAAGAATACAATATTTTGTCTTTATGATGGGGCCTTTGGAGCAATTTTTTATTAGAAAAAAAAAAAGTGCCCAATGCAGGATTTGATCTAAAGTCGTAGCTATCGAAAACCAATGGAAAAATAAATAGTTGTGTTGAAAAGTAGATTGAAAGCATTAAATCTTATACATGATCTCTACAGGACCTATTAAGTTCTATAATTTCCTGACTGTGGGAATTTTAGAATTTCAAAGTGTACTTGTAAACTCGTTGTATAAATCAACACATTTCTGATGACATCTGGCGTCACAACATTATTTTGCGATTATGAAGGGGGACTATGAAGGTGAGTGGTGAAGTATCCTCTCCAGAGTTATCTTCACTTTCTTTTACTTTAAAAATTAACTCCCTACACAGCCCATGTGTGTGAGTACATCTCCCCTTCACACTTTTTTTTCTCTACAGTGGGTGGCCTGTTTCAATACCAAAATATTATGATTTTTAAGTTTATGGAAATATTAAATATGGTATAAAATATTCAGTAAAATATATAATCGTGCATATTAATCATTAAAAAATCCAAAACTATTAAAGTTAAAATATATGGCTTATGTTGGAATTTTATTTTATTAAAACTTACATAGTTTACTTACATTTTTAATTATGGCATCACAGAATAAGCGGGGACAATAAAAAAGAAATGTCTTTGTTATCATTTAAAGTCAAAACATTTTTGTAAGATTTTTAAATGGTGTTTTTCCTTCCCAACAATAATAAAAGGTAAGTTTATCTTTTACTTCTCTACACTTCGCTATTCTTTTGTTTTGTAATTAATACAGTGTATTATTTTAGTTTGACATTTATTGTAAAAATATAATTTTTTATTTTTCTCATCAAGAGGAGAGATCTTTACAAATAATAAAAATATTTAGCCACAAGCGAAATATATATAAATAAAATATTATTATAACCATAAAACAAATATATTTAGGAGGTCGCCCTTTACTTTTGGTTTATAAAAATAGTTAGAGAACTAAAACCTATAAATATATTTAATATAAAAATTCGTCTCTCACTTTCTCTCACCACCGTTAATTTTCAAACAAAAATCTGCCATTATATTAACTAGTGTAAATGCTATTTTACAAAGTGATGTTTTCTAATTCAAATTACTATCCCTTTTTTCATAGCAGTCACATGTATTGACAAAATTGCCATGGAAACTAATATTTGTAATGAGTTTGCATTCTTACATATATATGTTAAGATTATCAAAACCATTTTAGAAACACTTGTGATGATTTGTTATTTTTAAATAACATGATGTATTTAAAAACAAATTTATAATAAAATATCTAGTGGAAAGAATATACTAAGTCAGAATTTTAAAAAACACTATCTCATCATTCAATTGAATATAGTTGATGGTTTACACCAGGCATGTCAAACTCAAATCCTAACACGGGCCAAATAAAAAAGTAATAAGATTATGTGGGCCGCAAAAAAAGAAAACAAGTAATTAAATTTTTATAGTAACATTTATGTAGGTTTATTTTAAAAAATACTAATAAGAAAAAAGAAAGTAAAGTTAATATTTTCTCCCTGATATTTGGCATCTCTTTTCTGCTACCATCTTTCCTACTTTTTTTACATACTTCTTTATTAAAATATATTATCTGGTGGGCCGCAAATTTATTCGTTGTGGGCCGCATGAGGCCCGCGGGCCGCGAGTTTGACATGCTTGGTTTACACTACATCCATCAGAAAACTCAACTAAATTATTTTATTCCAGGGTATTGGCCAAAATATCATATTTCTTGTATACATTTAAACCTTATTATAACAGCCTCTTTTATATCAGAAATTTGGTTATAACATCAGAATTCTTAGGTCCTAATTATATATGGTGCTAAACTGTTTTAACTATGGTTATAACAACAATAGAGATATAAGATCCCAAGTAATGTTGCAAGGTTCAACTGTATATTTACACTCTATATAACCTCTTTAATTCAACACTTACGTTATAATTCAACACTTACTTTATAATTCAACACTTGCTTTATAATTCAACACTTACTTTATAATTCAACACACTTACTTTAATTCAACACTTACTTTATAATTCAACACACTTACTTTAATTCAACACTTACTTTATAATTCAACACACACTTACTTTAATTCAACACTTACTTTATAATTCAACACACACTTACTTTAATTCAACACTTACTTTATAATTCAACACACACTTACTTTAATTCAACACTTACTTTATAATTCAACACACACTTACTTTAATTCAACACTTACTTTATAATTCAACACACACTTACTTTAATTCAACACTTACTTTATAATTCAACACTTACTTTTTAATTCTCAACACTTACTTTATAATTCAATAGTTAGATACAAGAAAATAAGACCTAATCCAAATAATTTAACAGTGTGTGACATTTTGGTATCAGCATTGTAACAAAGCTGTTACTGAAAGGTCACATACTATTAAATTATTTGGATTAGTTCTTATTTTCTTGTATCTATAATCCAAATTGTGCTTTATCAATTCAACACTTACTTTAATTCAACCAATTTTTTTTACTTACAAATCAGTCTCTTTACTTTAAACCGACTATAATTCAATACTGTCTTTAATTCAACCACAAATTTTGATCCCTAGGGACTATGAATTAAGGAAGTTGGACTGTATATGTAATTTTTTCACCATATAACATACACTTCTGTGGGGGCCTTAAATTCCTCTATAATGAAGTTTCCAGACAACCTTGGTTGTTAAATAAAACCTACATTATATACTGACAAAGGCCAGCATCAGAAATATGGTTTGGGGATTTTTTTTAAATTTATCACAATAAACAATTTATTGGACAGCAGGATAAAAAATAATATTAAAAATTGATATAAATTTCTATAGATGGTACTCATCCTTTCCACCTGTCATAGAACAGAAACCCATCTTGTGAAACACACCGTTTTTTTTTTTTTTTATAATTTTGAAATTATTTTTTGCCTTTTTGGACACAAAGAATATCAACTGATCTCAGTTGAATGTAACATGTGGCATTGGAATAGAGGAGTGTTAAAAAAATGGATTATTACTGTATCTGGGAATGTTTTGTTATCTTTTGAGGATTCACCTATTTTCATGGGTCTTATATCACTCCTTCCAGCCAAATGTGACATGTTGTTTACTTCCTTTTGGTTGATATAGGCCTTAACAATGTGGTGATGTTGCAGCCATGCCTTCAGCCTCAGAAATCATCCGGTTCCGTAACTGCTCCATCCTGCGGGGCCACCGTATCTACAAGGAGGACCTGTGGGTGAGGAACAAGAAGATCATTGACCCTGAGCCGCTTTTCTACAATGAGAAGGCCATGGCAGACATTGAGGTGGACTGCCACGGACTGCTTCTGGCTCCAGGCTACATTGATGTCCAGATCAATGGTATAACTACACAGTAGCTATCATCTACATTTCAGGGTTTCAGTGAGGGCAGCATTCTATCTCTATGTAGCTAGATTTCTAGATGCTCTCTTGTTTCACAATCCCAATATATACACAGTATTTATTTTAGGAATAATATATATGACTACATATCAACCATTTTTAAAATTTAATTCCTGACATTTTACTGACTCACTGTTGTTTCCTTCAAGGAAATAATTATTTATGAATCCTATTTCTACTTAATATACGTACAAGATTATCTAAAATTTATAAATTCTAAAATACATGTATTTTATAAATTTTTAATATATTTTTTATTTTTTGCTTATCCCTAGTATACGTGGCACAAACAGTTCGAGGAGCATGAACTCATGGAATTCGTGTAATCTTTACACAAGGGGATAAGAAACAACAACAACAACACGTGGTACAGGCCATGAAAATAATGGTGGGTAGTTAGCGACTGCTTTTACTGTAAGCGCACCACATGTCTACACATTTTATAAAATTTTGGCTTGCATTATATGTACTAAACAGGACCTTTGGGAGAGGCCGCTGCTCATCATAAAACAGCTCGAGGAGCATGAACTCATGGAATTTGTGTAATCTTTACACAAGGGGAGATAAGAAACAACAACAACATTTTATAAAATGATGTATATATATACAAGTAGAAAATGTGTGAATAGTGTTTATATATGCAAGTAAAAAAGGATTTAAAGCGCGAATGTTTCTTTTATACATAATACGAACTTCTACTGTCCTTACTGCGATGAAAAAATATATTGGGAGGGCTTGGCTCATCAGTGGTGAACCCTCCCAGCGGTTTCGCCAATTTAATCCACCAGACCGCTTCTCAGAGCTCTAATACTGTATTGGATCATTCTGCTTTTATATGCTACACTGAAGGATGGAATCTTAGAAATGGTTTTCAAGTAAACTATGGACATAAGCTTATAGGACAGTAGCATTACATTTAAATATTTGCTTCGAGCAATGCTCTTCAGCAAACTATAAAGACAAGGCCAGTTAGGCATAAATTAATACAAAGCAATAGTGCGCCATCTATACATATAAAATAAAAGGATTTAAAGCGCGAATGTTTCTTTTATACATAATACGAACTTCTACTGTCCTTACTGCGATGAAAAAATATATTGGGATATTTTTTATTTTATATGTATAGATGGCGCGTTATTGCTTTGTATTAATTTATGCCTAACTGGCCTTGTCTTTATAGTTTGCTGAAGAGCATTGCTCGATGCAAACATTTGAATATAATGCTACTGTCCTATAAGCTTATGTCCATAGTTTACTTGAAAACCATTTCTAAGATTCCATCCATTCAGTGTAGCATATAAAAGCAGAATGATCCAATACAGTATTAGAGCTCTGAGAAGCGGTCTGGTGGATTAAATTGGCGAAACCGCTGGGAGGGTTCACCACTGATGAGCCAAGCCCTCCCAATATATTTTTTCATCGCGGTGGGGACAGTGGAAGTTCGTTTTATGTATAAAAGAAACATTCGCGCTTTTAAATCATTTTGTTTTATATGTATAGATGGCGCGTTATTGCATTGTGTTAATATATGCAAGTAGAAAATGTGTGAAAATAATCATTTCCTTGAGGAATGTGATAACAAGTCACTGAAATGTCAGGAACTAAATTTAAAAAGAATAGTTGATGTAGTCATATGTTTTTCTAAGCAAACTTCCAACTAACAATTTATCTTCAAAACAATTTATTTTATTCTCTCTCTTTCCCACATTCCAAGCCTTCTCATCTGAATCCCCTTGGCTTTTTAATTAGAAAAAAGTGCCCAATGTGTTAAGGATTTAATCCTGAGTCATTGGCTGTCAAAATGATAAAGCAGTCTGCTGTAATACATTTCTTCGAAATAAAAACACAAGATAATAAGACCGATCCAAATAAATAAATAGTGTGTGACATTTCGGTAACAGCATTGTTACTGAAACGTCATACACTATTTATTTATTTAGATTTGGTCTTATTACCGTGTGTTTCTAATCTATAATCCAAATTGTACCTAATCATTTTAATAATTATTCAAATAGGGAATAGATATGTATGAAGACTGAAATTCATTGGTGATTGTCGTTTTGTGTTGGTAATAATTGAGGAGGAAAAAAAAAATGCTGATTTAAGAGCTGCATGTGTGACTAGATGAAAATATATAAATATTTAATTTGCTGAGTCGTGGAAGGTCATTGTTCTCAGACCTAGGTTAGAGAGAGTTATTTTAAAGTCTTGGTTGCTGCTAGCATTTACATATTTACATCTCTAAAAATCCTAAGTTCAACTGACCCAGTTGATGGACCTCAGCAATGGTCCCACTCCAGGGATACAAAGGAGCTGTGTCTGTCCTCATGTTAGAGTCAGCAGCAAATGTTTCCATGTTAGGAACAGCCTCAAATTACAGGCAAAGTCAGACTTTCACCAAAGTGTGCCTGGATCATGGTGCCATCATCAACGAAAGCTGCACCCCTATACCCCATTCCATGAGGACATCTGGTGTGATAGCCTTCTAAATGAAATAATTAAAAGGAAATTTGCTGGACATGTGCTCAGGAATTCATTTAGGGGATTGTCTATTGACCATAATGTGTGGAGAGATAGACCTTGAAGAATGATTAGGTACAATTTGGATTATAGATTTAGAGACATAAAGTAACAATATTAAACCCAAAATAATGAAATGTTTGTGACATTTCAGTAACAGCGTTGTTACGGAGACATTACAAACATTTTATTAATTTGGATTTGGTCTTATTACGATAAGGCACAATTTGGAATATAGATTATAAACAAAGGTAATAAGACCAAATCCAAATCAAAGAAGAGAAGAGGATAGGTTTTGGCAATCTGATTATATGGAATTGGAATATACAAAGAGGTAAAGAGAATTGTTCAAAACAGGGTTGTGTGAATTCAACACATAGACTCTAATACAACTCAAAATTCTGAACCCCTTGGAGTATTGAGTAAAAGAAGTGAGACATTTTAGAAAAATGTTATTATTCCCGTACCAAGCAGATGGTCTATCTAGACTAAGTTTTTTATCTATCTTAGCCAGTGATAGAACTTTCTCTGCCTAGATTTCCTAACAAAAGTAAACAGACTCTTTTATCTTTTAGGGTCATCAAGATATTTCTACGAAATTCCTCTTTGTTATAAAGGAGATTTTTTTCACCCAATTCTCTCTGTGAAATTGTTCATGCTTAATTCTCTCTCTCTATTATTTATACAGTTGGTTTTGTTTTCATATATTTATCAATTCAAGACCTATTTGCATTTTCTTCTAGCTATAATCCAAATTGTGCTTTATCAAGTCCCAATTTCATTTAAGAATTAAGTTTTTTTTTCCTGTCCTGAATATACTTCTGGTTTGCTGACTAGTTTTTTTATTAGAACTTCTTTCTTTTTATTTATTGATATGGAGGAGGTTCTTGATTCCAGTTTTTTTCTTTAATTATTCAATTTTAACAAAGTTTATCCAAAGGAATATAATTGAACCAGAAAACAGCTTTCATGGATTCACATTGTGCATTAGCAAAATAATAGATGCCATTAATTTTTTCCCTTCTTTTTTACTTCTGCTGATTAAGTTCACATGATAGTAGATTGAGCAAATAAAATGGGCACCATCTTAACATGTATACAGTATGAGAGGACATCTAGCTAGAGGACACCTCTCTACAAAGGACAGTGTTCTTTGTAAAGATTATCATTTAGGTACTCTCTGGTAAGAGGAAACCTCTCCTTGAAGGATACTTTGGCTCTGCAATTAGGTGTTGTCCTTTACAGAGAGGTAGTTCTACTGTATGTATATATAGTAGATATGATGAAAAAGCCTCTGATCATGTAATTTGAGCATTGCTGATGGCTTTCACCATCTATCGGGACATTGCAGGTTTAGAGAATACTTCCCTTTCATTTTTCCCCACTTAATCCTTTTATTCATTTTTTTTTTCTGTTCATTTCCTACTTTGAGATGTTAATAAGATAGTTTTCTATTTCCTGTCATTGCATAGCTCTAGTTTGAACGGTTCCATTTATTTTCCTCTTCTTTTCTTTTTTCCCCTTGTTTCCCCTTCTTTTTTTTTTTTGGTTACGTAGGCAGAGTAATAGGAGACAGGTTTTATGTTAACACATGCTGGGTGGCAATGGGAGGTGCCCTTGCAGGTGCTGTGGGAGTGGATTTCTCGGAGGACATGGCCAACCTGAGGGAGGGAGTGGACAAAGTGGCTAAACACCTTCTCTCCACTGGAACGACATCCTTCTGTCCCACCATGGTCACATCGGACCCTGACAAGTACAAACAGGTATATGACATTCTCTCTCTTGTATTTATAAATTCTCTTATCATTTATTTCCCCTATTTTTGGAAATTAGAGAGGTTGTGTAAGTCTGCATTTTTTCTCTAATGCTTAAAACCTCATTAGTAACTATCTGATGATTTATGATGATGGACCGCTACGACCCGGGTTTGATTCCTGCATTGGTCACTTTTTTATGTTAAAAAAAAAAAAAAAAAATGCTCCAATGGCCCCCGATTCTTGCAAAATTTCAACCCCACCAGCGAGTGCAAGTAACCAAACGGGGCTCTGGCATATTTGTAAGTGCAAAGTCGAACTGCTTTTCACATGTGTAGACATGTGGTGCACTTACATTAAAAGCAGTCGCCTACCTCTACCCACCATGAATATTATGGCCTGTACCCCCGTAGGGATAAGCAAAAAAAAAAAAAAAAATGATGATGGAAATTTTACACTTTACCTAATTGTCAGGTCAGGAAGTGCTGTTTATTGTTGTTTTATTTCAAAGCTATATAACAGAACACAAGGTAACAAGTGGCCATATCCAAATAAATAACTAATGTGTGTGAGGTTTCAGTGTAACAGCGATGTTACCATCTTCAGACAAAACCATTGAACAAGAAAAAATATATATCTGTCTGAAGATGGTAAACAGTTATTTTAACAGTAACGTCACATACATGATATATCTATTTGGATGTGGTCTTGTTACCTCTTATGTTTCTATCCTGTATAATCCAAATTGTACCTTATCATTCTAACAATATATGTATATGTGACATAAAGAAATTAGATCCATTTTACTTTTTTTTTTTGTAAAAGCCCAACTACCTTCCACATGTGTGGAGATGTGGTGCACTTACAGTAAAAGCAGTTGTAACTACTACTCACCATGATTATCATGGCCTGTACTATATATATATTATATAATCTAAAATACAAATATTTTATTTTTTTTTAAAACATATATTTTATTTTTTCATTCATTGACTGTTCTGCATTTTTGACCATATATTCAAAAAAATATCACTTTTAATTATTATTGTTGTAAATATGTATATTTAACCATACCTATCTTTTAAAAATCACGAATATAGAATTCATTTTCTAAATTTTATATTACTGTGATATAAATAATTTTATGTATATTTTTACTTCAAGAGATTCAAAATAAAAATCTGCTTGAAAGGTAAATAATTATTTTTATTTTTCCACGACTGCACCTCTTTTCAACAATCAAACACAAAAAATTCTAAAATATAACATATATATAAGTGGTAATGATTTCTTTAAAAAGATCCATTAGTTGGTAAGCTTCCAACAGCCTGAGGTCCTGGATTGTTCCAAGGATCTAGTCTGGAGAGAGGTCTGAATACAAGTCAAAAAGATGATAAGGCACAATTTGGATTATAGATTAAGAAACACAAGGTAATAAGAACACATCCAAATAAATAATGTGTGATGTTTGGGTAACAATGATCATCATCAGACAAAAATACTGAATGAGAATATGTAAATATCAGCTATCTTGTTTACATAACTGATAGCAGTACCAACTATGTAAAACCATGCTGCGATATATATTTTTCTCACTCAGATATTTTGTCTGAAGATGATAACAATGCTGTTACTGAAATGACACGCTACTTATATATTTGGATTTGGGCTTGTTACTTTGTGTTAACACCTATTTTGATAAGGATGAAGACAAAGGTTCTGATTTTCTTTTTTATAAAACTTCAATAAAAAACTATGCTATTTGCTAAGGGCTGTCATTTTTTTACATCAGTCAGAAAACCTTTATATATACACAGTAGAACTACATCCCTGTAAAAGACAACACCCAGTTGCAGAGCCAAAGTGTCCTTTATAGAGAGGTGTCCTCTTGCTGAAGGTTGGTAAATGGTAAAAAATTGTAATTTCGGCGATGGGAACTGTCCTTTGTAGAGAGATGTTCTCTAGCGGGAGTGTTCTCTCAGGTTCTATTGTATATGGAAATGATGTAGTGAATATAAAAAAGGTGTTTTTTATATATGAGCTGTGTGGGAGACCTCCGTAGATTGTTGAATCATCCTCCCCTTGTTAACCGTGCTGTTGATGTGTTTCCCAGATAGTGCCTGCCATTAAGCCAAGGAATGGTGGCTCACATGGAGCTGGAATCTTGGGTAAGTCCAATCTCAACAACTGACATCCATCGCCTTGATGTAACACCAAGTTGTTTTATGAAATCATAATTGGAACAAAAGGTTAACAAAGGTTCAATTCCAACACTGTGTTGTTATCATCACATAACAGTTCTGAATCAACATTCAATATATATTTTTTTGCTTATCTCAATATTCAATAATTTGGATTTGGTTCTTGTTACCTTTTGCTGTGTTATATTTGAAAGGCTATATTAGAATACTCTAATACCCCAAACATATTTTTTACGCCTTTCCATAAAGTTTATTTAACATTTTTTTCCTGACAAATATATTTTAGTTGAAACATCTAAAAAAAAATAAAAAGTCAACTGGCGGAAGTATCTGTTATTTCAAGAACAATTAGAATCCTTTGTGTTATATCATTTGGCAAACATCATTCAGGGATGTGTTTCTTGATGAATAATTTTATTATCTCAAAAGTCCTCAGACCTCTGCGCCCCTCTAAAGTTATGAATACTTCTGTAGAAGGACATAGAAGCCTGAGGTCTATATCGAGATAATACAATTATTTTCAAGAAACACATCCCTGAATTGATTTTTTGCCAAATAATGATTTCTCTTTTACTGATTTATTTTTTTACTCTAAAATTTGAACTGTGCCATTTAATTTAGTACATTGTATTTAGCAACACAGGATATAAATGCGCCATCTGTATTTGAAATTGGAAACTATTTGTTCCTTTATTGAAAATAAGTAATTTCATACTGCCCTTTCCACAATGATATTTTAAAATTATTTTGAGCATAGGTTGGTCATTAGACAGCTCTAGGATACCAAGGGTTTAATCTTGTACAGGAAGTTTAGCCGTCAGTAGAGATGTTGTTGTTGTCCAGGACTCCACTTGGAAGGTCCGTTCATCGCCCCAGAGAAGAAGGGTGCCCATCAGCAACATCTGATCCGGAACTTGGATCGAGGCATACAGGATCTGGAAGAAACCTACGGGGCCCTAGATAATGTGGCCCTGGTGACCTTGGCTCCAGAGCTGGACCCTGAGGGTACAGTCACCAAGAGCCTGGTGCAGAGAGGCATCAGAGTCTCCATGGGTAAGTATCTCTTTCTTTCAACCTGGAGAGATTCCTGATGTGAAGAGGGTTGTGGTTTTCAGGACACTCTGTCGGTACCTTGTCAGATGGCAAACAGGCCGTCCACAATGGAGCCACCTTCATCACCCACCTCTTCAACGCCATGTTGCCTGTAAGTATTGTCTAACTTACCTGGATGGATGTCACCCACTAACCGGACTGGTGTAGTTCCACCATAGGGACCCGGGACTGGTCGGACTCCTAACCACAGATTTCCCAAAGGATTGCCAACTCTTCTTTGGCATGATCTGTGACAACATCCACACCCACCCTGCTGCCCTACGTATTGCCCAAAGATCTCACCCTTCAGGTAAGCATGGTCTTTCTTTTCCCCGTTTGTTCTCTATCTCACTCTCTCAGTCTACAGCCAGAAACAGCTGAGGTAACCAAGTACAACCACTCAACTAATTTTTTTTACAAATCCCACAATCAAAAATTACAGTAAAACCTTGATATAGTCAACCTCCAATTGGACAGAACTTTTGGTTCAATCATGATTTGACTATTTATAGACTTAAAATATTTAGATTTTGTAACTTTTTTTTTTTGTCTTTTGCTTCATTACTAGAAACATTACTTTTGCTCATTTTCAACTTGTTCCAAACTTCTACTTGCATTGTTCCACTTTCAATAACTTTGATGTGATGGCTAATCTCTTTATTTATTTATTTATTATTTTTTTGCTATAGGAGTTGTTTCTTGTTACAATAGCGTTTTCTTTGGCATGTTGAATTAATTTTGAAAGTCATTTTCACTTTTTTTCCATTTCTAAGTGAATGGGAAAGTATTCTATTAAGATATTATTTTGTGCAAAGTCGAAGTGCTTTTCACATGTGCTCCTTCAACACATTTGACATAAGTATAAATTAAATAATACAGCAGTTTTCTGGAGTCTAGTTTCTTTTCATCTCTGCCTTGAGATTCCATGAATAAAAATGAAACTAAACTCATCTCCAGAAACCTGTGTTGTATTGTTTTAATTTATATCCAGGAGGTTTAAATCAATTGACATGAGCTACAAGAAAATAAGACCTAATCCAAATAAATTAATAGTGTCCTGATGTTTCGGTAACAACGCTGTTACGGAAATGTCACACACTATTCATTTATTTGAATTAAGTCTTATTTTTTTGTAGCTATAATCTATAATCCAAACTGTGTACTTTATCATCAATTGACATGAGTATGTCCCCAGGTCTAGTGCTGGTGACGGATGCCATGAGTGCCATGGGCATGCCCCAAGGTATCCACCACCTCAGTCAGCTCCAGGTGGAGATCCGGGGACAGGCCGCTTACTTGGCCAGCACTAATACCTTGGCTGGGAGTATAGCCACCATGGATGCCTGCGTCCGCAACTTCTACGCTGCCTCTGGTACGTCCCTTCCCAGTGTCATATATATACAGTAGAATCTCTCTGTAAAGGACAACACCTAATTGCAGAGCCCAAGTGTCCTTTAGGGAGAGTTGTCCTCTTACTGGAGAGTTACTAAATTGTTGTTGTTGTTTCTTATCCCCTTGTCTAAAGATTACACATTGCTAAATTGTAAAAATGGTAATTTTGCAAATGAAAACTCTCCTTTGTGGATAGGTGTCCGCTAAAGGGAGGTTCTACTGTATATACACTCATAGACAAAACTTAAGGAAGTGGAAGGTCCTTGATGTTGCTGGAGGTCACTGTGTATCAAATATCTTTCAGAGTTTTATTCTCTGATTCCCGATATACATGCTGAAAGGTACAACTTCCTTAAATTTTTGTCCATGAATGTAGATCTAGTTAGATTTGGGAAAACATTTCGTATCACATTATATTACACCTAGTTATCATATTTTGTTATAGCACCAACTTGGTTATATCACCTATAATTCTAAAGTCACAAGTGTTTTAACCATGGCTATGACAACATAATATCTTGGTCTCAAATTATATTGTGAGGTTTTTTTGACTAGATGCCAATGGTGACGATGCACTAATATAAGAGACCTAGTAAGAGGGAAGCTCTAAAGCTTTAAGAAGGCTCTCCCTATGTCAAAGAGTTTTCCCTTAGACAATCATAGGGTCATCGTTAACTCCCCTCACCCTCAGGAAAAACTTGTAAATACAGGCCTTGGTTGAAATTTGACACCTTGGTGTACTTAGATAAGAAAACATTTTTTTAAATTCCTTATTTTAACACATAAGGTAGGGGGGGGGCCAAATCTGACTGCCACCTCCTAGAAGGTCAGGTGCCCCCTCCCTGGGGTCTCCAGTAACAAAAGTATGTTCCTTATGCAAATTTGTAATAGTCTCTTTCATACACATTGGTATTGGCATGGGCGAATGGTGCTCGCTGGGAAAATAAATTGATGCATAGTGGCTGATTGTGGGATTCCTGTTAAGTTTAGCTCTCTCTCCCAAGCACAAAAGTATGCACAAATGAATGTATGTACTGACCTGTAAGCTAACAAGGTTTGTGCCGTAGGGTGTACTCTGGTTGAAGCCCTGGAAGCCGCAACCCTCCACCCTGCTCAGCTCATGGGCATCACCAACATCAAGGGCACTCTGGACTACGGCACTGATGCCGACCTGGTTCTCCTGGACTCAGACCTCAACGTGGTGCGGACTTATATTGACGGGGAGTGTGTCTGGTCCAAGTAATCCTATTGTTGATCTTTGTAATATTTTTTATCTTTTTGTTTGGTTATAAATTTTATCTCTTTTTTTATATATATATATATATTTTTTTTTTTAATCTCTCATTTAAAAAATAATGTTTATATGCCAAATAAATATCATATTATGTATATATGGTAGAACCTCCCATGAGAGACTGCCTTAAAAAATTATTCCAATGTCCACCTTTAGTTACTCTTGGAGATGGTCTCTTTTTGGAGATATATGTTAGTAATATATTTTAAAGATTTTCAAGACAAAAAAGGTTGTTCACACTTGTTCCAATGTGATAAACTTACAGTAGGTGAGACACCTCTCTAATTCAATGCTTACTTGACAACCATTGTTATAATTTATAAAAATTATCTTTTTTTAACTAAATAGAAAAGAATTTACGCTCCAGATTGGTGTGTGCCAAAAAATATTTTTTTAAAGATAAAATGGACAGATGGTATGAACAAAAATAAGTTTTTAAGAAACAAAAAGGTAACAAGGCCTTTTGTTTATAATCTATATTTCAAATTATACCTTATCAAACACTCAATTGTAAGAAGATTTGTTGGAGAGATTTTTAGATGAAGTAATCAGAAGGAAATATAAGATATTTGCATGACATGTACTCTGAGGATCATTGTAAGGTGATCCATGTTGGAAGTGCACCACACCTTGCAGAATGAAAGGAGACTGAGGTAGAATTGGTTTGTTAATCTGATGGTCTGGAAGAGACAGAACAGGGTGGTAATTCCATGACCTTCATATCAGAACTGCCATTGAACAAATTTTAAAAAATGAATTAGTGTCAGGAGTTTAAAAAAAATCAAATTTTAATAGAGGTTGTATTATAGAAGCTATATTGTATCTCAACTTCTTTAATTCTAAACATCAAGGGATCAGATTTTTTTTTTGGGTGCACCAAACAGGACCTTTGGGAGAAGCCGCTGCTTATCATCAAACAGCTTGAGGAGCATGGACTCATGGAATTGGTATAATCTTTACACAAGGGGAAAAGAAACAGCCTATATTTTGTTTGAATGAATGTTGTATTATATTAAAGTAAATAAAAAATAAAAAGTGTTGAATTATAGTCGGTTGAATTAAAGAAAGTGTTGAATTATAGTCGGTTGAATTAAAGAAAGTGTTAATTTTATATAGTTGGGTGAGAATTAAAGAAAATGATAAGGCACAATTTGGATTATAGATTATAAACACAAGGTAATAAGACCAAATCTAAATTTGGTAACAATGCTGTTACGTGGAAACGTCATACACAATTTATTTATTTGGATTTGGTGGTATTACCTTGTGTTTATTTAAAGAAAGTGTTGAGTTATAGCCAGCTGTGAATTAAAGAGGTTCTTCTGTAGTACGCACTATATGCAATAAAGAGAAGTCTAAAAGATGATAAATGGGATTTTGATGGCATTTGTTGATTGTATAACTCAACCTTGTACTGATGGTTACCCCCATCTATCAGAATATATTTTATTTTTGTTATTATGGTTAAAGTAAATGACAGTCAAATGCTGTGTGGTTTTTTCTGTCCTGTATCAAAATTTAAAAAGTCGGTATACAGGAAAAACCCCACCTACCTAAAGTTTGAAAATCTTAAATAATAAGGTAATCCTAATAAAGAAGAAATTTTTCAATGAATAAAAAATTAGGTTTTTGACCATAATAATGGGAAACCTCAATATATACTATTAGACATTTAATTGTTAAAAAGTATAAAAGAAATAAAGTCAATGTCAACGCATTGTTAAATTTTAATTTTCTCTATAAACTATATATAACTGTGAAAATATTTTTCTGCATATTTTAACCATTCAATTATTTGTTGATTACTCTGGCAAATAATCAAAAATATAATGCAATATTTGCATATTCTGTTTTTTTTTTTTTTTTTTTTGCTAACTAAACTCATGTTTTACACTAAATTAATCAAATATTGTGTTACCAATATATTTAAATAACACTCTCTCTCTTTTGGCTTTTTTTTTTTAATGAAAGATGCATTTATGTATTATTTTTGCAGAAAAAATGCATTATATATGTATATACATAGTAGAACTACCTCCCTGTAAAGGACAACACCTAATTGCAGAGCCAAAGTGTGAAGGGCCAAGGGAAAGATGTTCTCTTACCGGAGAGTTGCTAAATTGTAAAAATTGTAATTTTGCAAATGAAAACTGTCCTTTGTGGAGAGGTGTCCGTTAAAGGGAGGTTCTACTATATATATATTTAAAAAAAAAAAAGTAGCTCATATATATGTTTGTAATATATATTTTTATATGCTGTTTCTCGCATTGTGAAAAAAAAAAGGCATACCTTGATCTCTCAGACACTGTCTCTCTGATCTTTTTGATGAGGCACAATTTGGATTGTAGATTATAAACACAAGGTAATAAGACCAAATCGTGTGACGTTTCGGTAACAGCGTTGTTACCATCTTCAGACAAAAGTACTGAATGACAAAAAGTACTTTTGTCTGAAGATGGTAACAACGCTGTTACCGAAACGTCACACACTATTTATTTATTTGGATTTGGTCTTATTACCTTGTCTGATCTTTTTATAAAATAAAAATAAAAAATACCCTTTTCCTTTTCATTATAATAAACCTTTATACACTTTTGTTGGAAGATGTGATGCATCAAATAGGTAACTCTTCTCTTTTGACAATATATATCAAATAAAATTACAAAAAAAAGATAACTAAGTTGAAACATCAAAATCATACTACAAATGCCATGGCTTCAAACTATGTCCTTCATCAATACAATGACACCTATGATTTTGTACCATCCTTTGTAACCCCTTAATTAGGAAATTGATTGAGTCTTACCACCAAATAGATCTTATGGCTAGTAAAATGTTAGAACCAATATTATGCCAAAGAATACATTGTAAAAATGCCCTTTTTTTTTCTTCTTCTTCACATAATTTTAATTCCAGAATATTGACCAAATAGAAAGGGTTTATTTTTTGGCCAATATTTTGGAATTCATGATAATGCGCAATTTGGATTATATATTATAAACACGAGGTAATAAGACCAAATAAATAAATAGTATGTGACATTTTGGTAACAGCGTTGTTACCATCTTCAGAAAAAATTACATTTATTTATTTGGATTTGGTCTTATTACCTTGTGTCTTTTCATCTTTCTTCAAACTTTCTGTAGCAATCCTCTTGCTATATTTACCTCATCTGATACTTTTGTCCTTCACTGATCAGACCATCAGCATGGCTTGTTCTCATGTAGCCTACTGTCTTTACTGATGTTACTAACTGAAATCCTTACTAGAATGGTGTATGCAATTCTTACCTGATAGTTTGGATAAAAAAAAAAGATAATGCACAATTTGGATTATAGCAAACAAACAACAAAAAAAAGCCTTTATTTAGGGTCACTGACCCTATAATTTGGATTATAGATTATAAACACAAGGTAATAAGACCAAATCCAAATAAATAAATGTAACGTTGGAAGTTACCACTGTAATATTTGATGTATTACGCTGTAGAATCCTGTCGTTTCACTGTAACGTCGGGACGATTACCTTTTTGAAGTTGATTGTGTTGATTGTTTGTGGTGGGCGCAGTCGTGTTGGCTGAGATTGTAAGGTGTTCTCACAGGGGAAAATAACGAAAAACACAGAATTTGGATTGGAAAAGGCTAGCGATCTAGGGAGAAAGGGGTTGAAGCTAGTTGGCGGAGTTGGCTATTAACTATGGCTGTTCACATTATTGAAGATGGGACTTATCTGATCCTTGAGAGGGTGGTGGCTGGCTCCTAACCGGTTCCTTGGTCGGTCCAGGTGCTAACTCGATGCTGTCCAGGTCCCAACTGACTAAACCCAGTACGCGATTTAACACGAAAACTATTCAGGGCTTTGATTGGCTGTTGGTTGTCTCGTGGAAGCCTTCCATTGGCTACTAGTTAAACCTCCTATAATCTGATTGGATCTTTTCTATCCCTTTGTTCTCGACCTGTCCTGACATGATCCAGGAAATACTAGGTTCTTGAACCTAGTTTTATGAGTTCCTGGATAATAAAACCTGCTAATGATTGCTTCCTCTTTGATGGCCTTTCTCTCCCAGATTTCTAAGCCTTGTTTTTATTAAAATCTTTAGGTTATATATTGCATACATATTGTGGTGGGATTACATCCAGTTATGTACAAATTATGACATAAATAGTGTGTGACGTTTCGGTAACAGCGTTGTTACCAAAACGTCACACACTATTTATTTATTTGGATTTGGTCATTCAGTACTTTTGTCTGAAGATGGTAACAATGCTGTTACCGAAACCTCACACACTATTTATTCATTTATTTGGATTTGGTCTTATTACCTTGTGTTTTTTGATCAAAAAAATCTATATTAGTCTGACATTTGGTAATAAGGTACAATATGAATTATAGATTAGAACTACAAGATAATAAGACCAAATCTAAATAAATTAATAGTGTGTGACGATTGGGTGACAACGATATTACCAAAACGTCACACACTATTTAGTTATTTGGTTTTGGTCTTATTACCTTGTATAGTTAATAATTAATTAAAACTATAAAATTTGGCATCTGTAAGCTTGTGTTGGCATCTGAGATTACTCCAATGTGACACAATAATATTTTGTATCCTAAATATGTAAATACTTTTTATATATGTCAAATTTATTAATCAGAAAAAATTGAGAAAATGTTCTCATGCATTTTGAGATGGAAGTGATGTCTCTTTTTTTTTTTACTTACGGTTTACCTCATTGTTCTTGTTTATCTTTTTAAATTTTTATATTATTATATATTTTTTTATATCTTTAAAATGATAAAGCACAATTTGGATTATAGATATAAGAAAATAAGACCTACACACTATTAAATTATTTGGATTAGGTCTTATTTCCTTGTATCTATATCTTTAAAATTTACATACGGTTAAACCTGTCTATAGCGCCCCCTCTAAATAATGCCTCCCTCTCTATAGCGCCCGATTTTAAATACATAGTACGATGCGATTTACATTAAAAGTGACCTGTCTATAGCACCCCCTCTCTATAGCACCCTATTTTGGTGAGTCCCAAGAGGGAGCGCTATAGACAGGTTCAACTGTATATATCATGTAATTTATAAAAAAAGAAAAATGTGTCCACACAAGAAATAATTTCCTTTTTAACATGTAGATGGCACTATACATTCTATAAAGAAGTCAAATCAAAAGGAGCCAAGATGTTATATTGATGGGATAGCACCATTGAATGGTCATTTGGAAAAGTAAAATCCTCTGCAATATGTATAAATAACACAAGGTCCATTAGTATTTATATCCAATATTTGTATTTTGAGATGAATATACAATAAAGCAGGAAACTCGCTCTCTGAAACCATTTTGCTTATTTTTTATAAGGCACAATTTGGATTATAGATTAGAAACATGAGGTAATAAGACCAAATAAATAAATAGTGTGTGACGTTTTGGTAACAACTATGTCCAATAATATAAAAGAACAAAAAAGAGCTTCTTGTATAGAACACATTTATTCCTCTAGCTTTCGAACGACATTGTTCTTTATGGCCATTGAAGAACGATGTCATTCAAAAGCTAGCGGAATAAACATGTTCTACACAAGAAGCTCCTTTTTTTTCTTTTATATTATCACAATATAGTAATGGTAATCAAAAAGTTGTTCTCTACATACTATTTATTTATTTGGTCTTATTACCTCATGTTCCTAATCTATAATCCAAATTGTGCCTTATAAATAATAAGCAAAATGGCTTCAGAGGGTGAGTTTCCTGCTTTATTGTATATTCATCTCAAAATACATAGAGTATAGAATCACTACATATTATGATGCCTAAGCAGCGCCATCTGTTATGAAAATTCAAAACTATTATAGACGCGTAGGATTCTTTTAAAAATAAAATAATTTCTACAGAAATCACTACCTATATATAAATATAGATGGGAATTTGCCCAGAGGAAATTGATCAATAAAATCATAAAGCCTCTCTCCCATCAAATTAAATGTCAAAATTAGATGCCATCTATTGACCATCACCGTAAACAAGCGGCTTCAGTTTGGTGACAAAGCCGCAACACCAGCTTTGGAAAACTGAGAAGCAGCCACCTAGAGAGGCTGTTGAGGTCCATTAGCCTGAAACCATAGTCTCCAGGTAGATGCTTCTATGTTTGCCAAAGCTGGTGTTGTGGTTTTGTCACCTACCCGAAGCCTCTAGTTTTCAGCAATGGTCAATAGATGACGTCTAATTTTGACATTTAATTTGATGGGAGAGGGGCTTTATGCTTTTATTTATAAATATTATATAATAAAAAGGCATATATTGGATTTAATAAAAGATTTATTTTTGCCAATATTTCGGCTGGCTGAACGCCATCGAGGCATTACATTTTTGTATACCCAAAGTAAGTTAGATTAATCAAATATAAGTCTTCGAGAATAAGTTTCTTGATTACACTTTTAACGTGTTTACAAACTTTCGGATTTTAAACAACCCTTCTGTTTTGTGCTTGTTATTAAAATTTAAAACACATTTAAACTTGATATATTTTATTCAATTAAGATCAAAATTACATAAACATCACATTTAATTATATATCATCACAAACAATTATATATCATAACTATATAATATTAAGCCAACTATATTTTTGTTTTGTTTTCGTCACTGGCCAATATTTTTATTTTCATAGACTAAATTATGAGATTAATTTATAAATGAAAAATATGCAAAACAAATAAACAACTATATACATCACCTTCTACAGGTAAAAAAAAAATATTTGTTATATTAAATTACCTGTAGAAAGGTCGTTTAAAACCTGAAAGCTTGTAAACTTGTTAAAAGTGTAATAAAGAAAATTATCCTCAGAGATTTATATTTGATTAATATAATTGATACAGTGGATTATAATTCTAATATGTATATAAGTAAAACTAAGATTCAAAGTAATCATTCCCCTAAAGAGAGTGACAGGAAGTCACTGAAACATCGGGAGTTAAAATAAAATACTGGTTGATGTGGTTTTCTATGTAAAATACTTTAATTCTATGATTAATAAATGGTGCTATCAAAATTCAAACTATTTTAAAGGTGTAAGATTCTTTTTGAAATTAAACAATTTCTACTGCCCTTACTGCAATGGAAAAATTAATGGGAGGGCCTGGCTCATCAGTGGTGAACCCTCCCAGTGGTTTCGCCAGTTTAATCTACCATACCGCCGTTATATTGCATTTTTGGAACTTCCTTTTATAGTGATACTGTAGCTAGACTCTTGGAATGGGTATTTTAGAAGAACTATGGACATAAGCTTTGAGGACAGTAGAATTACATACAATTATAAATATAAATGGTGCTATATTCCATTTAACATGTTGGCTCATCTTGTATGAAACCATTTCTACCAAATGTTCTTTTTCCATTGTTGACTTTTCTACCTAAAATATTTTGTAAATTAAAAATATATTTTTTTCTCAAGTTTTGCCTCACTTATTTGAAACCAATTAATTACATTCCATTGGATTGATTTTAACATTGTACCTGGTATGACCATCCAGCAAAACTATTCGATCTTATCATGGAAATGTACACAAGGTAATAAGACCAAATAAATAAATAGTGTGTGATGTTTCGGTAACAGTGTTGTTATCATCAAACAAAAATACTGAATGAGAAAATATACCACAGCATGTTTTAAATATTTCCTGTTATCAAGTGTATAAAGTTTAAGTATAAAGTGTATAAACTCTCTGTTTACAGAAAGATAAAAATAACTATTTAAAACATGCTGTGATATATTTTCTCATTCAGTACTTTTGTCTGATGATGGTAACAATGTTGTTACCGAAACATCGCACACTATTTATTTATTTGGTCTTATTACCTTGTGTTTCTAATCTATAATACAAATTGTGCCTTATCATCATGGAAATGTGTTAAAAGATGTGTAGCTCTACAATCATGAAATAAATAAAGAGCCTAACAGTATTTGTGGGAACTGGATAATTCTGGTGATATAGTTATTGATGTCATCCCTGTTACATATTGCTAATTGCATTCTAAATTAAGTGTAAAGTCGAACTGCTTTTCACATGTGTAGAACTGTAGGTGCATTTATAGTAAAACAGTCGCCAATTTCTACCCACCATGGTTATCATGGCCTATACCACGTGTACTAGAGATAATAATACATTCTTTATAGGAGAGGCTGCTGCTTATCATCAAACAGCTCCAAGGAGGATAAACTCATGGCATTTGTGTAATCTTCAAGGGGGCAGATAAGAAATTGCATTGCTTTGTAAATAAAAAGTAATAACACCAAATTAATAGTGTTTGCCATTGTTACCATCATCAGACAAAAGACTTATGATGAAACATCACACACTATTTATTTGGAATTGGTCTTATTACCTTTTATTTCTAATCTATAATACAAATTGTCCCTTATCATCATAAATTGCTTTATATAAAAATAATAAATTTTGCATATATAGGGATTGAAGTAAACATGAATTCAACATCTAGATACAATTCTTTGATTTCCATTTAGCTTCATGTCAATAATATCTTCTTTGAATTCATAAAACTGTCCATTACACCCAATAGTAAACAATTTGCTTGGCAAAATGGTTAGCACAACAATTAAAAATCTACCAATATTTTAATGAAAATGAAATTGTTAACTCCTATGTGTGAATTCAAAGAAGATATTATTGACATGAAGCTAAATGGATATCAAAGAATTATATCTTTAGATGTTGAATCCATGTTTACTCTTCAATCCCTAGACCCACAATTATGGATGCATTAAACCAAATATTGCATATATATTTTATTAGATAAAAAAGGCATATATTGGATTTAATAAAATATTTATTTTGCCAATATTTCGGCTGGCCGAACGCCAACCTTTATCGAGGCATTACATTTTTGTATACACAAACTAAGCGCCGCATAGTGAGTTTGTGTATACAAAAATGTAATGCCTCGATAAAGGTTGGTGTTCGGCCAGCCGAAATATTGGCAAATAAATCTTTTATTCAATCCAATATATGCCTTTTTTATCTAATGAATTAAGTATGGATTGCTCTATTTTCAAAATTGCATATATATGAAATGGAAAATATGTGTTTAGTAGACAAGAAGTGGTCAGTGGGGTAAACCATTGATTTTCAACAGCCATTATCCAGAATTGAATCCCACATTCGACAATTGTTTCTTAAAAATTGCTCCAACAACCCCTGATTCTTACAAAAGTTCCACTCCACCAGTGAGTGAAAGTAATCAAATTAGGCTCCGGCACACTTGTAAGTTCAAACTACTTTCTACATGTGTAGACAGACATGTGATGTACTTACAGTGTTGTTGTTGTTTCTTATCCCCTTGTGTAAAGATTACACAAATTCCATGAGTTCATGCTCCTCGAGCTGTTTTATGATGAGCAGCGGCCTCTCCCAAAGGTCCTGTTTAGTGCATCTAATGCAAGCCAAAATGTGTTCTGGAGCTGCAGGTGACAAGCTACATTTTGGGCAAGTGGGATAAATTTTGTTATTATTTTCTATCTTCAATGGCTTGAGATGGCCTGTTCTAAATCTTGTTAGTGTTGTTTGATGCTGTCTATTTCTGATGTTCAGAGCTCCTCCTGGGTTCACCCCACTGTACCAACTGTGCTTAGGTGGGATCCTCCAGTTCTTGTTTATTTTTGTTTTGGCTATTGTTTCTATTTCTTTAAAAGTAAGTTTATTTTTCTGTGGCAAGGGTTCTTTTGTGCCTTTTTTCGCAAGCACATCAGCAGCTTCATTGCCTTCAATGCCAACGTGTGAGGGTATCCATTGAAGGTGAATTTTTGAGGTTTTTGAGAGTTTTTGGAGATAGCCAATTATGTTCCTGCTTACTTTGTCTCTAAGTTCCCCTGTGTGACTCAAGTGTTGTATGGCACTTCTACTATCAGTAAGAATCCAGATATCTTGATAATTAGTATTTCTGATGGATTTTAAGGCTTCATAGATGGCTATAAGTTCTGATCTGAAGACTGAGCAAAAATCTGGGTTTCTTCTGTTCATTTTCTCAATGCCATTTGTGGTTTTGATGAGACAGCCACTGCCAGTGTGTCCTAGCTCGTCTCTGCTACCATCGGTATAGATAGTTATTGCATTTTTAGGAATGTTATTAATTATTTCTAATGATAATTGTTTTAAGTATTCTGGATTTTGGTATTGTTTGTTGGTGGGTTCATTTAAAGTGGCATTAAAAATAACATTTTGTAGTGGTTTGCATGGAGAAATTTTTTCTGCTAAATAATTTTTTTCCACTTTATATTTTAAAAATCCATTTCTTTTGGCCAGGTGGAGAGGCCCTTCTTTTTTGAGTCTTATATTGGATTCCCAATTAAGTATGTAATTGGAAGTTCTGTGTTTGTTTCCATAACTTTTGATTTTGTTTATATATTTTGGCAGATTGTAGCTTCTTCTATCCTTTAAGGGCATAATGTCTGCCTCGTAAAGTACAATATCATTAGGGCAGGTATTTCGAAGACCTGTAATAATTCTAGCTGCACTTAGTTGTATCCTTTCCAGTGATTTTAGATTTGTTTCAGATGCTGTACCATAGATTTGATATCCATATTCCAGGATAGGTCTAATTAGAGATGTGTAAGTTAATTTTAGTGTGGTTGCATCGGCTCCCCACTCTCTTCCTGAAATATATTTCAGGATTTTTAGTCTGTCTCTTCCTTTTCTAATAACTTCTTCAATATGTTTACTGGAGTTAATTTCTGGATCCAGGGTGTAGCCGAGATATTTAGGATGTTTATTATATTGCAATTGTTCTTTCAGAATAATTTTTGGTCTTATTTTGTATAGTTTCTTATCGGTAGTAAAAAGACAGGTTTCAGATTTTTGGGGGTTAAATTCTAATTTATGTTTATTAGCAAATTTTTCTAGGTGGAAAAGAGCCTTGTTCAAATCTCTTTCAGCTTTTTTCCAGTTAGTATTGCTGCTCCATAGAATAATGTCATCAGCGAAAAGTCCAATATTGGTTTTATGTGAAATTTTTTCTTCTATGCCTGCAATAAATAGGGTGAAGAGAGTTGGGCTAAGGACTGATCCTTGTGGTAATCCTTGGTACAATTTGAAGGTTTTAGATAGAGTGCCATTATATTTGACCCTGATGTATCTATTTTTAAGGAAATCATTTATCCAAGTGATAGCTTTTCCATCAATTTTGAAATGTTTGTATAATTTTGTAATTAACTTGTTTTTCCATACCTTATCAAAAGCTTGTGTAAGGTCTAAAAAAGCAGCTATTGTGTGGTTAGTTGGTTTTCTGTTTTGTGCATCTTTTACCTTTTGTGTGAAAAATAAGAGTTGGTCTATTGTCCCATGTCCTTTCCTAAATCCATATTGTTCTTCTGGTAAGAGATTTTTTGTGTCGAGGTGGTAGGTGAGTCGTCTGAGTATAATTTTTTCCATTAATTTGCAGCAAATACTTGTGAGGGAGATAGGTCGGTAGTTTTTTGGGTCATCAGCAGATTTGTCAAGTTTTTTAATAGGAATTATTGTTGCAGTTTTCCAGTCTTGAGGCAATTTTCCAGTTTTCCAGGAGTTATTGAAAATATCAAGAAGTCTTTCTTTGCCATTTTTGCCCAAGTTTGATACCATTTGGCCATGGATTCCATCTGGCCCAGGAGTCTTGTTCAGGTCAGTGTTTTCTAATGCATAATCTAGCTCTTTCATATTGATTTTTTCATGGAAAATATTATGAGTGCTAGTGACGTTTTTACAGTCATGGATAATCTTTCGGGCCTTTTTTTCAACTTTCTTATCTTTTATTTCAAATTTGATTTTACTACTTATTTGATATGAATTACCTATAAGATTAGCAGCATTTTTGTCATTAGTTGCTGGGGCACCATCTGTATTCTTAATCATATTTGTGTTTTCAGTTTGTGGCTGGGCTCTGTCAATTTGTTTTGCCAAATGCCAAAGTTTTGTATTTGGGTTTCTTGGGTTCAGGTTTTCACAAGTTTGTTTCCATTTTTTCCTTTTCATATTTACATATAATATTTTTATTTTTGCATTCACAATGTTCAGTTCAGTTCTACAATTTGTTTGGTTTTGTGTGCACTTTTTTTGTAGTTCATTTCTTTTAGTTATAAGTGTTTGAATATCTTTTGTCTGGTGTGTATAATTTGGAATCCATTTCTTAATATTACCTCTTGGTATTGAAACTTTGGCTGCTTTAATAATGGTGTTTTTGAAAGATATCCAATTATGTTCCAGATCTTTTATTCTAGTGGGTGCTTTTCTAAAGTCTTCATTGGTGTTTTGCTGGTAAAGATTCCAATTAGCCTTTTTGAAGTTCCAGAATTTTTCTTTAATTGAGCTGGTTTTGGTCTTGGTGCTAATTTCTATCAAAATAGGCAAATGATCACTTCCAATACTTTTTAATATTTGCCATTTGCATTTGTGGAAAATGTCAGGACTGGAGAAACTTATATCAAGGGCTTGTGCGGTATTATAACTGTAGGAATGGTGGGTAGGATTCCCATCATTTAAACACATGAAGGCATTGTCGTCAAATAAGTTTGAAAGTATTTTGCCTCTTGGGTTTGGCGCGGAACATCCCCATAGTTGATGTTTGGCATTAAGGTCACCTACAATAATAGTGTTGTCTGTCAGAAATTGAGCCATTGTTCCATCGTCAATAAGTTTATTGTTTGGTGGGTGATACATATTGAATATGTTGATGGTTTTGTTTTGATTGAGGTAGACTTTGATACCTTGGGCTTCGAGGTCTGAGGTGTTTGGAATATTAATGGCTATGTCTTCATAGTACAAATTCTTGATTAAAAATGCAAGGCCACCCCCTTCTTTATTTCTGTCTTTTCTGAGGATACTGTAGTTTTTATATTTGAGAATGTACTTTTCATTTAATTTGGTTTCCTGTAGGGCTATAATTTGTATCTTTTGTTTTTCAGCTATTTCCATTATTTCTTCTAATTTTATTTTTGTTGCTGTTGAGCACAATCCATTTATGTTGCACTGCAGAATGCTCAATTGCTTGGAAGCTGCAAAGTGTGAAGTTTGTGGAGACTGTATTATACTTATCGGACAGAACCCTCTACCTAAGTCCTGAACGCGCCCCTGTTTATTCTGCGCGACGGGCGATGCAGCATTCAAATCAACATCTGATTTCATGGAATGGGGTGTAGGGGTGCAGCTTTCGTTGATCATGGCACCATGATCCAGGCACACTTTGGTGAAAGTCTGACTTTGCCTGTAGTTTGAGGCCGTTCCTAACATGGAAGCAGACGCCTTTGCTGCCGACTCTAACATGAGTACAGACGCAGCTCCTCCGTATCCCTGGAGTGGGACCCTTGCTAAGTTCCATCAACTGGGTCAGTTGAAGTTAGGATTTTTAAAGAGGTCTACTCCTCTTCTAACAATGCTGCTGTTGGTCCGCGACTGCTTATTTGTCAGAGTTATTCTGCTTGTTTCGCAGCTGGCCTTCATATCTGAAGGTCGTTCCCCTATCCGCCACCTGGGGACGCCCCCTATAGCAGTCAGCTCTGCCAAGGGGTACTTACAGTAAAAGCAGTCATTAACAACCCACCACGATTATCATGGCCTATACAGCGTTTTTTTTTTTTGCTTATCCTTAGTACATGTGATACACGCCATGCTAATCATGGTGGGTAGAAGAAGGCGACTGCTTTTACTGTAAGTGCACCACATATCTACACATATGAAAAGCAGTTTGACTTTGCACTTACAAATGTGCCAGAGCCTACGTGTACTAGGGATAATTAAAAAAAAAAAGAAGTGTTTACAAGATGGTATCAAAAATGTATATTATGTAACCTTATTATAACAGCAACTCTATGTTATAACATGATAGTTCTAAAGTCCCAATTGTTTTAACCATGGTTATAACAATCTTGGTCCCAGGTGGTGTAGATCTAACAAGGTTTGACTGTAAGTAGACAAGAAGTATTCTTGTTAGTATCCATCGGGTTGACTTTTGGTGAGTATTTGGACAAATATTCCCCAATATTTGATCTGTTAGTGACCACTACTCACAGCTGTGGGGGTTGGTGGAAGGATGGTCTAAACCGTTGGTTTTCGACTGCTACAACCCGGGTTCGATTCCCGCATTGAGCACTTTTTTCTGATAAAAAAAAAATGCTCCAATGGCCCCCAATTCTTGCAAAAGTCCAACCCCACCAGCGAGTGCAAGTAACCAAACGGGACTCTGGCACATTTGTAAATGAAAAGTCAAACTGCTTTTCACATGTGTGGACATGTGGTGCACTTACAGTAAAAGCATTCGTTTACTTCTACCCACCATGATTATCATGGCCTGTACCATGTGTACTAGGGATAAGCAAAAAAAAACTCACAGCTGTTTGCATAATCAGATATTTAGTCCATATAGTTTTCTCAGCAGTGCTTAATACAGAAGTGGTTTGCCAGTGCCTTCTTCTGACGGTGCCGTTGGCTAAATAAATTTGGCTCTTTTGCCTTTTCGGGGAGATTTCTCCTTCCAAGGATAAGAGAGTGTCCTTCTTGATTACTAGAATGAAGTTGAAAGTTTATCCTGGCTTTTATTCGGTCGCCTTTTGTGTTAGCCATCCCATTAGGATGTTGTCTATCCTCTACTGGAGTTGTACTCACCCACTAGGAGGTACAAATATATTACAAGTAGACAGAAAATACATGAAATGGAGACAAAAATTCTAGGCAGAGCAAGAACATGTTACCATGTTTTATACTTTCAAATATAGAATGTAAAAACTCTAAATTCGAAACTATTATAGACGTGTATGATTCTTTTTTTAAAAATAAACAATTTCTACTGCCCTTACTGCAATAGAAAAATTATTGGGAGGGCCTGGCTCATCAGTGGTGAACCCACTGCTCTTCCATTAATTTTTCCATTGCAGTAAGGACAGTAGAAATTGTTTATTTTTAAAAAAGAATCATACACGTCTATAATAGTTTCGAATTTTTATAACAGATGGCGCTCTAATGCATCATAATATAACCGTAAATAGAAGTAACCAGGGAGAGGAATTCCTATCTGTCATGGGGTAGATTCTCTTGTAAGGTTCAAAGCAAGATGTCTTTTGTTGTTGTAATCTTTCACTACTGAATGTGCTAAGGACAACCAACTCCTATTACTTGGGGAAAACCTTTCAAGAAAGTCAAAAATGAATCTTAAATTAGCACAGTAAGTAGTCTCAATTAACAAAGGTGTCATAATCAACTTATTGTCATCTGTTGCTGAAATTTGTCATGCTCTTTTACAGTACACTCATGGACAAAACTTAAGAAAGTTGTACCTTTTAGCATGTATATCAGGGGATTCAGACAATAACAACAACAAAGAGTTTTATTAAGACTTGTTAGCCTTATATAGATTCTCCAAGCACACACACAACAGAAATATAGAGTAGATTCAGACCTCTGAAAAATATTTGATATACAGTGATCTTTATTGAAGCCACATGAGATAACCAAGTGTGAACAAAATTGCCTCTGTCTCCTTAAAAAAAAAAAATAGACAACCAGTGACATCAAAGACTTTCCACCTTCTTAAGTTTTGTCCATGAGTGTATAATCTAAATTGTACCTAATCAGGTTTAGTCTAGTTACCTTAAGTTTCCATTATTGTTGATGACAAAATTGATATTGTGAGGATCTCAGTCTGTTGTTAATGAACACAACACAATAGACCACAACAATAAGTTTTAATTTCTATTCTAGGAGGGTATACACATCATTGGCACAAACAAGAGGGTGAGTAGATATAACAATGGTGGAAGGAAGCAATCTACCATTGTTGTTTTGTAACACTGGAGAAAAAAAAGGAGGGGAAAGGGAAATATGTAAATAGAGAAGGAGGAAAGAAGAGGAAGTAGTTCTCTCAACTCCCACATTTCAATTCTACCAAGATCTCAAAGGCTTTCTTAACAACTTAATAATAATAATAAAGACCTATTTCCCAACTATACACAGTCAAACCTATCTTAAATGTTTTCCTTCCTAAGCTTTGATTTGAAATTATTTTTAAATAAGTAGTGCGTGACATTAAGTAAGAGCGCTGTTAACCATCATCATACAAAAATGTCATACACAGTTCATTATAGCCATAGTTCACTGTATTATAAAATAAAAATGGGGATTATTTCAGGTTTGTTATAAAGGAAGTTTCATTATAATACCTGGTTCATTTTAGCAAGGTTTCACTGTATATAGTTGAGAGAAGATCGGTAGCACATCGCTGTTGACATTAGCTCCTTGAGAAAATGGCCGTCTCTTAACACAAGAAACAGACACCAAATCCAGGAAAAATATATTTTGTTCTCTATTTCTCTAAAATAAAAACATTAAATAATAATAAACAACAATAATAAAAAAACATTCAAGAGATAGGTTTGACTGCATCAATAACCAATTTCCTAAATATATTAATCATTTTGTAAATATGCAAATATGTATTTTTTGTTTTCAAAAATATTTTTCTTATAATGAGCTTTTAAGTTCCTTCTCTTTTTATACATATGTTATCTCTATGCAACTTTTATTGATATATACACAGATATGATATCTTCATAAAAATATTTTTATATGGAAAAAATATATTCTATATATGTTTTATATTCTCTTTCTGTACATGTCTTTCAACATTGAGCCTCATTATAAAATATACTCCTATATCAAGGATTAATAAAATATATAAACATCTTTTTTTTTTTTTATCATTCTGTGCAATATACAACCTTACAAAAATACTAGCAGCAGATCATGGGACTGAGAATTCTTACTTTATATATACAGTAGAACCTCCATGAGAGGACACCTCTCTATAAAGGACAGTTTTCATTTGCAAAATTGCCATTTTTTACTCTATAGAAACTCTCTGGTAAGAGGACACCTCTTCCTAAAGGACACTTTGGCTCTGCAATTAGGTGTCCTTTACAGGGAAGTTCTAATGTATTTATATTTTTTGAAAATAGAGCAATCCATAAATAGATTGTTAATTAAAAAGGCATATATTGGATCAATATTACCAATATATCTGCCTTTTTAATTAAATATATATATATGTATATATTAAAATTTGGCAGGTCATTAAACCAGTCACCCACATTTCTGAATGGCCACCATTGTCAAAGTTAAGTTACTCATGATCAAAGTTACTGGTTTGGACAATAACAAGGGAAAAGAGTGATTTGTCACATCTTATTCATTAAAAGAAATTACTGAAGATTTCAGGCAAGCCTTTCTTCTGCTATACATTCTTATTTAACTGAAGAAAGACATGCGCAAAACTCATTAATTTCTTTTAATAAAAAAATAAGTTGTAGCATCCCCATTTACTCTTTTTCAAGTCTGGTCATCTACGGACAATGACTTTCCAGAATGGCTGCAAGGTTTTCCCACAATGTACTAAGTGCAATTCTCAACCTGCAACCCCAAAACACATTATTGACTGTATTGGCTCATCCATTGATGAGCTCTACTCTTCCCCGGCAGACACCATCAAAGTCTCAAGCTTTACAGGCTTGATGCCCTAATATGATTGAGTGGAGATAAGAAAGAAGAAGAAGACTCTTTTTCAAAGTTAGGTCACAAGCACTTCTGACTCAACCACCAAATGGAAATGTGGAGATTGGTTTACTGACCTTAGAATATTTCTCTTTCTTACAGTAGAACAACACCTCCATGAGAGGACACTCTCGTTAGCGGACACAAGCCCACAAAGGATAGTTTTCATCACCAAAATGACCATTTTTACTATTTAGCAACTCTCAGGTAAGAGTATACATTTCCCTAAAGAACACTTTGGCCCTTCAACTGGGTGATGTCCTTTACAGGGAGGTTCTACTGTATTATGAACTCCTATATATAATATTGTTTTGAAAATAGAATAAAAAGGCATATATTTGATTGAATAAAAATATGCCTTTTTATTATTTAAATATATATCTTCTTTTTATAACATTTCTTTATATACATTCTATGCAAAAATCTTTTTTAGATATAGTCTCTCAAAAAAAAAAAGATATAGAAAAACAATCTAATTTTGTAAAAGGTATATTTGGCGATTGTAAAAACAGTAGTCTGAAAAGATGGCTATTTCAATCAATAGAGATTTTTAAAAAATTCTGAGATGTGAAACTAGTAAAATACCTTCTGTGTGAAAAAAAAAAAAAGTTGAGACAATTGAAAATGTATTTTAGACTATGTGCCCTTGTTATCTTGCTTCAGGCTTAACCTAAAAAAAATCACCAAAGGCAATATTGATGTTTATTTTTGATCATTTCAGCAAATGGGCTTCAATAACTATTGTGCGTAAGCATGCTTACATGTTTCAAAATATTAATAGCAATATAGATTAACTCTCTAAATCCTTTGTTCAAAGGTTAACACTAAGTTGGAAACTATGACCTTTATATGACCTTTTATAGGACCTCTCTAATATAACTATATATTTATATAATTTATATATTTTTATAACAGAATTGTCACATAGAGTTAATTGTTATTGTAAATATAAACATTATCCTTTTTTTTTAATAATTAAAATCATTGAACATTGGGGGGGGGGGATGAAGTCTGACCACACCTCCCTGCGGTCTCCCCTGGACCCTTGGAATATTCGACCAAATTCTGGTTTGTTTCCAAGGTGACTAACGTGGCAGCGGCACCCATTTTCCAATGAAGATCTCCAGTAATGCTACCGCGTCTGGGGTAACCGCCGCGTCAGGAGCTGCAGCCTGGGCTCCTGATGAGAAATCTACTATGAGGACACAATTCAATCTACTACAGCTCAATATAAATGGCACCCAGAGGAAAACTGAAGAGCTGACTTGTTCACCCAAGATAGTGGACATTGCTGCTGCTGTGATGGAGACATCTGAGGCTCTTCTTTGGACACGACAACAACAACATTGAACATTGGAAAGTCAATAATAATCAACTATTTCTATATATAACAAATAAACAACATAATGTTTACCTTAGTTATCATAATATATTGTTAATAAATACAAGGTAATAACACCAAATCCAAATAAATTTATTATTATTACCAAATCCAAATAAAATTATTTTGAGTTGTTCTTATTACCTTGTGTTTATAATCTATAATCCAAATTGTGCCTTATCATAGTTAATAAATAATATTTCTCACTGCTTAATATTGTCATATTATGTTCCTTATAATAGCCTAAATAGAAATTATAATGTCAAAGTCACAGATACCTTTTGAATTTTAACTCAAATCTAAAATATACATTAGAATTTTAATATTGATGTGCAAAAACAGCACCTTTTATATCTTATGCTAATCTTCCTTGAGTTCTTTCTTGGTGAATTTTCTCTGTTATATAATACATATGTATGGGGAGAATAGATGGGGATGGGAGATTTGCTCTGTAGGGGGAAGACACAATATTAAGTAAAGATATATGTAAATAGAGATATATATATGTAAATAGAGATATACATAAATATATAGAGAAACTACCAACATTGAAAACAACACGGCACAATTACTAAGTTTCTACGCTCAAACACAATTGAAGCCAAAAAATAGAGTTCTATTTTAAAATCAAATATTTTTCCAAAGAGAGTTTTTTAAAAGTAAATCACATCAATATAAAGATGATAAAAGTACAAATCTTGTATTGATCATCCAAAAAAAAAAAAAATTGTGCTCAAGTTAAAAAAAATGGCGATCTATTAAAAAATGAATATAAAAATAATATATTGATATTTGCAGTGTTATAATATAAATGTGAAATATATTAGAAATTATTCAAAAAGAATTGCATCATCTTGTCCATATGTTTAACAACTTTAATAAAAAAAAAGTATTTATAATATTTTCAAATCTATGTGTCACACTTGGAAATTATATTTGAAACCATTTCCTTCTTTGAATATGTATTTAAGTTGATAAATACACAGAGACAAAGATGAAATCCTTTAAAAGTTCTTAAAATATTTTGAATAGAAACAGCTGTTTTGTATGCAACTAAAACTGGCTAAATGATGCCTGAGATTATTTTGTTCATATTTGATATATGACTTAGGTATGATTAAGTATGATTAAGTCTGGTTGTTTGGTCAGGTTGAATTAGTTAAGTGGGTTAGAATAAAAGCTCAGCCAATGGTTCAGCAAGCCTCAGCAATGGTTCCACTCCAGGGATACGGAGGAGCTGCGTCTGTGCTCATGTTAGAGTCAGAAACAAAGGCTTCCATATTTGGAATGGCCTCAAATCACAGGCAAAGTCAGACTTTCCCCAAAGTGTGCCTGGATCATGGTGCCATGATCAACGAAAGCTGCACCCCTATACCCCATTCCATGAGATCATGGAATTCGTGTAATCTTTACACAAGGGGATAAGAAACATCAACATCAACATCAGAATAAAAGCTTGTATGTGATTGGATTTAAAGTTAGGTTAGATTTGGTAAGGTCCGGTTAGGTAGCAAAAAAGGAGAAGCGAGCTTGGGGCAACCTCCCCAGTAATTCAATCAGTTAAAACAGTATAAATTCCCATAATAAACAACCCAAAAAAGCATTTTTACTTCTGGTTTCTTCTAGAGGGGCTGGTCACTTATTGGGAGTTTAGATTAAGACAGTAAAAGTCAGTTTTTGATTTTTACAAAGATGATTCTATCAAAGGAGGTTGTGCAGTTGATATAAAATCTCTATTTTCGGGGGTTTGTAAAAGGATGAAGAATTGGACAAAAAATATAAGTTTAAAAATTTTAAAGAGAGTGTGTGTGTATGTGTGCTTATAAATAAAAATGATAAATATATATCTACTTTAAAATCCAATAAGTGATTCAAAATATGATCAAAATTTTGAAATATTTGTGCAAAATAGTTCCATAAGATATACTAAATGCATAGAGGTACTCACAAGGCCTTTTAACCCTATTTAAAAGAAGAATATATTGTCTGAACTACACTTTGTATATCGCTTAACAGTTAAATTTTGTCGCATACATTTTCTTCAAGTTCACTGAATCAATTTGGGTAAATAAAATATGGCTGAAATATACTTCAGGAGTCAATTATATAAACAGAAAATATATGGCACTATGAGAGCACCATGTCTTCATGCAAACATAAAGATTTGATTAGTTCAAAAGTCTAGGAAAGTCTCTGTTATATAAAAAGCTCACTCCCTGATTAACATATGGAAACATTTGTCAATTATGATGATGTCACACCAGCTCCATTTCCAATCTTAACAAATTAGGTTATTTTGAGAGGTCTCTGGATCATCGCACCAGTTTACTAACTCAAATATAGCATTAAGTATTAGAAGCCATGATGAGGTGTAAAGTAAGATTAGGTTAGGTCAGTTTAGGTTAGGGTTAGTAAAACTGGTGTGCCCTTGTCTCAAGACCTCCCATTATTTAAATAGGGTTTAAAATATATGGTAAATATACCAAAATTTTATCCATTTTTGCCTTCTTAATACCAAACTTGGCCTTGTGAGTACTTCCTAACATTCTACCAAATAGAATCAAATTTCTAAACTACAAACATATTGAATGTCAAGCAGACAAACATCAACAATACACATGCAAGTTCACACAACACATTGGCAATGTTAAAATCGCCTACCATGGAATTTAAGGAAATTTGCAATGGCATGCGCACAACCAAAAGAGAAGTTCTTTTTCCTTCTCTACCTCTTCAAGTGGGTTGTCCTTGGTTATATCGGACAGTGGAAACATACTGGTCAAAAAGTAAATTAACCCTGCCAAATCTTCATAGATTGCATTTGGCAAATTGGAGCATGGTTGAGGGAATCTTGATTGCTCCAGGTTCCAATACAAATAACGTTCAGCCATGTCAAGATAGTACTTGTCATTTGTAACTTGGAATAGTTTAAAATAGCCAAATGCATTGGCAGCAATTCCTTTATATCTGCCTGGTATATGTTTTGCTTCCTTTTCAAAACTGTAATCAGCATAAAAGATTGCAGCATCAAGATAACGTTCTTCTTTAAAGATTTCATAAGCCATACAGAAAATGTGAATGAAACCAGCAACATTACGATTCAAATATTTTTTTTCAGTGCAGCACATTTCCTCGTCTGCAAGACATTTTATGAGAAGTTCTTTATCTCTCAGTAAATTGTCAATTGTAGGTTTGACATAATTCATAAGTTGATCTTGGGTTAAGTATTCATTAGCCTCAAGTAACATCATCAAGTCATTCCGAACTCTTGAATCAGCTCCAAGAGGACTATTACCATTTTCTTCTTTTTGGGCTTGATGTTGTCCATTTTTGATGACTAATGTAATGATATTCTGAATCATATCTGGATCTACTGTTCCAGGTGCTACTTGTTCTTTAATCAACAGAAGAGAATGAAGAAAATCTGGTTTATCATAAACACGACAGCAATCCAAAGGCTTTGGCGATAGTTTAACTACAATTGAAATGGAATAAATCATTTCCATTGTCTTGTAGAGAAAATCTGAAATATCCAAAATATTGATACCTGTTGGAAAAGCTTCTAACCAAGAATCAGCTGTAAAATACTTTTGAAGCAATTCAATACTTTTTTGTTTATATTTCGGGATTCTAAAACTTCTTGCCATGAACATATAAATGAAGATGATTCCTGTAATAGCAGTATCAATTGAATGTTGGTTAGTTTCCCAACAATCCAAAAGAAATTCTAATTGATTAAGAATTTTTGGTAAGTACATTACAAGTGTTCTTTTAAGATCTTGTTCTAATTTGATTGAATTCTTGATGTCTTCTTCCTTTTCTATCATGTCATCTGGAAATGGCGGCTCTTTCCCAAATCCGCGAGGGTTGGTGAGGAGATTAAAAAAGTACGTTGATAATCGACTAAAAACTCCTTTATGCTCTTCAATCAACTCCATTTGCCGATTTACACTCAGCATTTTGAAATTTTTTAACTCCCTAATCTATATTTTCAAAATTTTTCCACAAATTAACAACTCATCAATAAGTACTCCATACTCTAAGCTCCGCAGAACAAATCGGCTGCGCGGAGTAAAAGCAGGGTTGCCGAATACTTATTATAAAACTAAATAGAGGAGGGTAAAAATATGTATTATTAAAATTAGAAAAAATACCTTTTGAATATATTATTTTTAAATTATAAAATACCTATATGTGTATGGTGTTTTTATATACATATATTATTTCGGGTAGTTGGCGATCTATAGTTACGCTCAAGAAGAGCCTGAATTTTTATATGTTAAACATTATTAATAATTAGTAAGTAATATATATGTATATTCTGATGCTTTAGCGCGCCATTTTTATCAAAATTTGAAACGATTATAGACGCGTAGAAATTGTTCATTTTTAAAAAGAATCATACGCGTCTATAAAAGTTTCGAATTTTAATATAAATGTATAAGAATTTTTTTAATATAAGAGATGAATCCTTTGCAAAAAGTTTCTAATTGAAACTCTATAGAAGAAACTTATTTCGAAAATATTTTGCAACATCTTCGTACACATTTATTTTTAGCAAATCTTTATTGTCTTAGTAAAGTCTGATACAGCCTTTTATTGTTTATTTTCGGAACGCCAAAAAGTGACAAAAACAAATCAAAAAGGGATGATGATAACCTGCGTCTTGCAGATTAACATTTTCATAGAAACATATATATATACATATTTATTGCTAGCTATATATCACCATCTTCTCTCTTCAAACACAAAATCTCACAGGCGGTCTCCTCGCTCGAGGTGGGTTCCGCCTTAGGACAGGACCCTCCTCTTTCAAGGCCTCGGGGTCCAGCGAGCGAAGAGGCTCCAATGACTTTCCATCGTCTGTATCACTCTGAACCTCTGAATCTTGATCTGACCGCTGGCTAGTTAGTCCTGGCGACAGCGACTCCATATAACCTCTGTCTCGTAGATTATGGCACTGGGACCTGCTCCTCTTGAGTGCTCGGGGTGACGCTCTCCATCTCCACTCTCATCTTCCTCACCATCCTCCACCTTTTTCTAATTTGATCCCTGTGATAGGCCTTTACCTGTCCGTGGATCAAAATGGTGTAGACTCTAGTTCCCTTCTTGCCCACAATTTTTCCTGGGATCCATTTATCACCACCTCTAAAGTTTTTACACCACACTAAATCATCTATCTGGAATTCTTCCAAATGGGTTCGCCGATCATACTTCATTTGCCTGGCTTGCTGGTCCCTAACTCTAGATGCCAAGCTGGGATGTATCAACGATACTCTGGTTCGAAGCGCACGCCCAATAAAGAGCTCTGATGGAGTCTTTCCCGTTGTCACATGCGGGGTGCTTCGATATGCCAGAAGAACTTTTGATAAGGTGTCTTGAATGGTATCCCCAATTTTCCTTTTATTTTTATCCAGGGCAGTCTTAATTGTTCTAACCGCTCTTTCAGCCAAGCCATTACTTTGCGGGTGGTACGCCGGGATCAATGTTTGTTTAATTCCATTTCCTTCCAGAAAACCTTTCATTTCACTACCAGTAAACTGAGGTCCATTATCAGATACAAGTTCCTCCGGTAGACCATAGGAAGAAAAAAGTCGCCGTAGTTGCTCAATGGTTTTGCGTGTGGTGGTCTCTCTCATTGGGATGGCTTCGATCCACTTTGAATGACTATCTACTACTATTAATAAATTAATGTTTTCCTTATTTGCAAAATCAATGTGAATTCTTTGCCAAGGTCTGGTTGACCATTTCCAGGGTTGCCATTTTCCTTTATTTGGCCCATCCTGGGATTGCTGACAGCTTCTGCACTTATTTACCAAAAACTCGATTTGGGTATCTAGATTTGGCCACCAAAAATGTGATCTTGCTACAGCCTTCATTTTGTTCATACCGGCATGAGTCTCATGAAGACAGTTCAACATTTTTATTCTGAGAGATGGTGGAATGACAACTCTCATTCCCCAAACCAAACACTCCCCATCTACAGTTAGCTCAAGTTTCCTTTGAAAATAAGGTCTGAGGTGATCAGCCACCTTTTCAGGCCAGCCTTGCTGAGTATAAAATTTGGCCAATGAGAGCACTTCGTCATTTTCAGTTTCCGTGGCAATTTCCTCTGCTGTGATCGGCAATTCTTCCACATAGGATAAAGCATAGACATTATTTAATCTTGGAATTTCTTCACAGCCCACAGGAAAACGTGACAGAAGATCTGCATTCCCATGGTCTTGAGTTCTTCGAAATTTAATATCGTAAGAATAAGCTGACAAAATAAGCGCCCAACGCTGCAATCTTGAAGTAGATAAGGTGGGGATTCCTGATCTTGAGCCCAAAATAGTCACCAATGGTTTATGGTCTGTAATAAGAATAAATTTTCTTCCATAAATAAATTGATGAACTTGGTAACTCCATAAATAATGGCTAGAGCCTCCTTCTCAATCTGAGAATAATTTTGTTCTGCTTCCGATAAAGTCCGTGAGGCAAACATAATCGGTCTCTCCTGGCCTTCTATAATATGTGACAACACAGCGCCCACTCCAATCTGCGATGCATCAGTGGCCAAACACAATGGCAAAGTCGCATCATACGGGACTAGCACCCTCTCAGAGGTAATGCTATTCTTGCACTTGTCAATGGCCTCTCCACATTCCTTTGTCCAAACCCAAGGACGTTTTTTGTGAAGAAGCTCATGAAGAGGCTTCAAAAGCTCTGGCAAATTGGGTATGAACTTCCCATAAAAGTTTACCAAACCAAGAAATGACCTTAATTCAGAGATATTCGTAGGCGTTTTGGCCTTCTGTATTGCTTGTACCTTATGATCTAAAGGTCTGATGCCCTCTTCCGTGACAAGATGTCCTAAATATTCAATTTCTTTTTGCAAAAATAGGCATTTTTCTTTCTTTAGTTTGATATTATACTTCGCCAAGCGAGCAAATATAGTCTTCAACAACGCCAGATGTTCTTCAATTGATGCTGTGGCTATAAGGACATCATCAATATAACAAATTACGCCTCCTATACCCGACAAAACCCTATCCATTACAGATTGAAAATAACTGGGCGCATTTGCCAATCCAAATGGCATTCTCTTAAACCTGAAAAGCCCTTTATGAGTATTTATCGTTAGTAACGGTCGGGTGCCTGGGTCCACCTCTAATTGCAGATAAGCGTTCCTCAAGTCCAATTTAGAAAAGTATTTTCCCTTGGCCAATGTGGAGAATAAATCTTGCTGTGTGGGAAGGGGATAGGCCGCAGTGTCCAAATATTTATTTAGAGTTACCTTGAAGTCGCAGCAAATTCTGATCTCTTTATTTTTCTTCGGCACTACAACCACTGGAGTGGCCCATTTACTGCTCGCCACCTCACATAGATAACCCTTAGCCACCATTTTGTCTAATGCTTCAGTAACTGCTGGCCTAATGGCGAAAGGCACCGGACGAGCCTTATGGAAAATTGGATTCACATCACACATGTTTACTGAAAATGTGAAACCTTTTATTGGTTCAGTTGTCTCCACAAATAGGGCTTGATTTTCCTTCAAAATTTCCTCAATGGTAATTTCCACAGGCATATGTTTTACCGCGAAACAGCCCAATTTCAATCTATTTATCCATTCTCTTCCCATCAAAGCCCTCTTTTCTCCTTTCACCACCAACGCTCTAAGTTTGTAAGTAATATCTTGACACTCCACTTTGACATTGATTTTACCCAGAATGGGTACCACGGTACCATCATAAGTTCTTACAATAATACTCGCTTTTTCCAATTTCAAGTGTTGAAGACTATTTTTAAAATCCTTTTCTGATATCAGTGTTAGACCACTACCCGTATCCATTTCAAATTTAATAAAGTTTCCTTCTACTTTTAACTCCATCAGATAGGGAGGGTCACTTGAGGCAAAATTAATTTTATACTCAGGTATCGTCACGCTTATAATTTTCTGGACATACTCTTCCTCCTCTTCTTGGTCTCCTATCTGATGTATATTTCCCCGGCTGATTCTGATGTTGCCTTAGATTTCTTCTACTGCTCCAACATATTGAGGCAATGTGTCCTTTTTTATTACACTTAAAGCATATCGCCTCCTTAAATCTACATAGTTCTTTATGCTGTTTACCACAATGTTTACATTTGCCATTCTGGAAATTTGATTCAACCTTGCGTTCCATCCTCAACTTATCTACACAATCTTCACCCTGCTCCAAGTGAAATAATTTTGTATTTTTCTCGGCCGCTTCCATAGATAATGCTATCTCAATTACTTTAGCTAAAGAAATGTCGCCCTCCGACAAAATTCTATTTTGTATTTTGGCATTATATAATCCACAAACCATTTTATCATGTAAAGAATCCTCCAGAAAATTTCCAAAGTTGCATGAGGAAGCCAAACGCTTAATTTCCACCAAGTAATCCGAGATGCTTTCTTCCTTTAATTGCATTCTTTTAAAAAAAATGAACCTCTCTACTACAATTGAGCGCTTTGGAGAGAAGTGCCTTTTCAAGATATCTATTAGGTTATCAAAAGTTTTATCTTTAGGTAGAATAGGACTGCACAAATTCTTCAAAACACCATATGTTTTACTTCCCATGAGGGTTAGGAGATAAGCCTTTTTCTTCTCATCCCCTGCCTCCTCCAATATGAGAAACTGTTCCAATCGTTCATAAAACGTTTCAAAAGTTTCAGTTTCCTCATTATATTCCTTAAATTGGTAACTAGCCATTTTTTTTCACTCTTTCTTAAATTTGCATCCTAAAACTTTGCAATATGTGTCTTTTAAAATTTACTTTCAATTGTATGCAAAATCAAAGATATTTTCTAAAAATATTTACTTCAAAATTCGAGGGTACTTACTCTTATATCCTCGTCGCCAAATGCAACATCTTCGTACACATTTATTTTTAGCAAATCTTTATTGTCTTAGTAAAGTCTGATACAGCCTTTTATTGTTTATTTTCGGAACGCCAAAAAGTGACAAAAACAAATCAAAAAGGGATGATGATAACCTGCGTCTTGCAGATTAACATTTTCATAGAAACATATATATATACATATTTATTGCTAGCTATATATCATATTTATTTCAAAAAGACCCGTTCCTTGTCTGGAAGAAGGCCCTCTCAAGGTGGCAGTGTAAAAAAAAAATTGCTGTATTTTAACTATTGACTTAGAAGTCGATAAAGTTGTTTTAAATTGTCTATCTCATATATAAAATATAAATGGAAATTTTGCAGGTAGATAATTTCCTACAAAAATAAAGGTTGCCTCTCCTGTTAAAATATAAATCAAAACTAGGCCCTTACGCAAACTAGCAGACTCAGGTCAGTGACAAAGCCCCAACACCAACTTTTGGCCCACCGATAGGTTTTGGCGTCTATTTTTAAGGGAGAGGGACCTTTATTTTTATAGATCATTGTCCTCCTGGCAAAATCCCCAACTATATTTTGGCCTAGCCACATTACAAGCTGAACACCTCTTTGGCAAATTGTGAAAATTTTATTTGATCCCTCGAGAATCTCATGAAATCAAAGTTCGCTTTAGACTGACAAGGGTCATTAGTTCGAAACCACTGTCTCCGTGTGAGCGCTTCTCAAAGCTGGTGTCATGGTTTTATCACCTACCCTCGTTAGTTTGCAGAAAAGGTCAATAGATGGATCCTAATTTTGGCATTTATTTTGAATAAAGAGGCGATCTTTATTTTTTATATAAATATTTATAAAAAATATATATAAATTTATTTATAAAAAATTATCATTTTGTTGTTAATTCATTTACACTTTTTTGCTCTAACTGATTGATTTGAGGCGTTGGTCGTTATTTAAGGCACTGTACTATGTGTATATGATATTTAAATAATTAGTGGACGTTTTAGCATAACATGGTCTTTAAAGAAGCGAGGTCACAAACTTGGCGCTTGTTGAAAGGCGCTTGGTGAGTTATTTTTCATTTTTCCTTGCTTTAAAAATATGTGTGTGTGAACGAACTTTGAAATATATTACTTAACATTTAAAAACATATAGCATTTTAACTTTATTTGTAACTCTCTTCTTTTAATTTCACTCTTTTTTTTATAATTTAATATAGAACATTGAAATATTAATATTTTATTTTAGCAATATATATTAATTTTCTTCGAGTGTTTTTTATATATTTTGTTTTGAGACGAAAATCAGCTAAATATCACAGAGTTGGAGAAAAATAGGCGAGGAGAAGTATTTTTATTGATTATTTAATTTCACTTAAGCTGTTGAAGAACCTATTCATTAACTTGTTTCACTTCAAATAACGACAGAGAGAAATAGAGGGAAAGCTCAAGACAGATGAAAAAATGGGAAGTTAAATATGTTAGAGGAGGTGGAAGATAGCAGTAAAGAAGAAGAAATAAAGTGAACCCTAGAGAACAGTGGTTTACAACTATTCCGGGAATTGCATGCCATATTGCAAAATTAATGGTCTTTCAGCACCCAACGGCATTGGTAGTGTGTTGCATTTTCGTTTCAATTCCACGGATAAGTCAATAGAGATGTTTTTAGCTTCTCTCTCTCTCTCTCTCCCTTTTTTTTTCAAAATATAAATTTTGATATTGCACACAATTTTATAAAGGAGTCATTTTGAATAAAAATTTAATAAACATAAAATCGATCGTCTTTTTAAAGTAAATAAAAATGGCCAAATATGGTAGTCCCCAACGTAAATTGGGATTTAGCCGATGGGGATAATATTTTCACTTCACAGAAAAACAGATTCACAAATGTATTTGACTACACTATTTTTGTACACAAAGTTCTAAATTTGTGTCTGTTGCTTAAAATTAACTTTCGGGTTATCTAAAAATAAAACTTGATAAAAAAAAATGACCATGCCTAGTATGCATGAATGCTAAATATAGTTAAAATTTTTCACTTTTGTAGTATTTTGTCCCTTTTCTTCATAAGTAAAAGAGGAATGTCCAGCAGGGCTTTTGCTAACGAATTCCCCGATTTTGACTGTCATTCCCCAGTTCTTGATAGGGAAAAAAAGAAGTTGCTACCGCATATTGAACAAACTATAAGGGATTTTATTCCAAAACTTTTGAGCCAACATGATAACCGTATTAAAGATCAAGATCACAATGATATAACAATTTATACTGGTACATTAGGAATATCATTGATGTATATGAAAGTAGCAGATGAATTAAAATTATCAAAATACCAGGATATGGCTCGAAGTCGGATTGAATATGCTCTTCACCTAAAGTTAAAAGAATATTCATTTATCTTAGGAGATGCAGGATCCACTGCTATTGGTGCTTTGTTAAATAAAAAACTTGGAAATCAAAGGAAGTTACAAGATTTGATTAAAGAGCTTGAAAAATTTTCTATTAATGTAATTCCATTAGAATTAAAAATTCCCAATGAAGTACTTTATGGAAGAGCAGGCTACCTTTTTTCACTTCTTTTTGTTGAAAAGAAAGTTGCTCCTGGTACAATTAATCCAGATATTATTAAGGATGTTATTTCTTCAATTCTTCAAAGTGGAAAATCACTTTCAAAGAAGAGAAAGAGTTCTTGTCCTCTATTTTATGAATGGCATGGCTACTATTTGGGAGCCGCACATGGGATTGGTGGCATTCTTTATATGCTACTTCAAGCTCGTAAATTCATGGATGAAGAAGATCTTCATTCTTTAGTAAAACCAAGCATTGATTATATAATAAAGGTGAAATTTCCTTCCAATAACTATCCTGCAGTTATTGGTGAACATGATAGAGATGAACTTGTACATTGGTGTCATGGTGCACCAGGTTTAATTCACCTATTCTGTTTGGCTTATGAAGTTTTTCAAGATCAAAAGTACTTAAATGAAGCTCATAAATGTGCTGAAGTCATCTGGAAACGTGGATTATTACGAAAAGGTTATGGATTATGTCATGGTGTTTCTGGAAATGCCTATGGCTTTCTTAAACTATTCCAAGTAACAAATGAAGAACGCTATCTCTATATGGCTGTTAGATTTGCTGAGTGGTGCTTTGATTATGGAAAACATGGATGCAGACGACCTGATAATCCTTTATCTCTTTATGAAGGCATGGCTGGAACCATTTATTTCTTGGTGGATATATTAAATCCATATGAAGCTGCTTTTCCTGGATTTCAACTTTGAAAACTTCATTGTTATTTGACTAAATCTTCCAGTAAGTTTATAAAATTGTTATATTTACCATTATTATATTAATATAATGCATTTTTAACAATAAATTAATCAAAAATACATTCCTAAAATAAAAAATAGCAGCAGATTATATTGTAAACAATGTGAAAGCCTATTTTCAATAGTATCTTCTGTTATGTTTTAGTGATCTTTGAAGAGAGAACTGCTTGTGATATTTTAAAATTGTAACTTTTTTTTTTCTTGTTTTAAGTTTGTTAAAGGATTATATTGATGTTTTGCACAATATGTTTTCCTTATTAAATTTTGGCTTGTGTTGTAAAATAATATTGATGAAAAATAAAAAAAAGAGTTTAGAACGAGAGAGTGCATATGACTATAACTATAATACATATAAAAAAAACTACATACGGTTTATAATTAAAACAACATTCTTTTTTCACAAGGACCAAATAAATAAATTATATATATGATAAGGCACAATTTGGATTATAAACACAAGGTAATAAGACCAAATAAATAAATAGTGTGTGACGTTTCGGTAACAGCGTTGTTACCATCTTCAGAGGAACATATACTCAGGGAGGTGGTTGCTCACCTGATATGTCTCTTATTGGAGGATTATAATCCTCTATAGGATTTATTTCTGTTATGTAAATATGTTAAGTTGTGGAGAAATACATATATAGTGGAACAACCTCCATGAGAGGATACTCCCGCTAGAAGACATATCTCTACAAAGGACAGTTTTCATTTGAAAAATTATAATTTTTACTATAAAGCACATCTCTGGTAAGAGGACACCTCTTCATATCTGAAGATGGTAACAATGCTGTTACCGAAACGTCACGCACTATTTATTTATTTGGATTTGGTCTTATTACCTTGTGTTTATAAATTATATATAAGATTTTATAACAACGCTGTTACACTTGATTTGGTCTTTTCAACATATAATTCTTATCTATAATCCAAATTGTACTTTTTTTAAAATATTAATAAATAAAAGTAATTGACCTGATATGAGGTAACTTTTTGTTTTTAAACATTCAACACAAAAAATAATAGCGACACTGAAAGTTGAGCTGCCATGTTTGTTTACCATAGGTAATGCAACAAGCTTGTTCCCTAGTGGCAGATAGAAACATTTGTCAGTTAAAATGGCTTAATATGGCAAAGAAACTTCCCAAAATTTAGGTATGTAAACACAAATGGTATATATGATAAGGTACAATTTGGATTATAGATTACAAATATATGTAATAAGACCAAATTATTGAAATGTTTGTAATATAACAGCATTGTTACCATCACTAGAATCAGTACTTTTGTCTGAGGATGGTAACAATGCTGTTACTGAAATGTCACAAATATTTCATTAATTTGGATTTGGTATCTTGTTACTTGGGTGTATTTTATAATGCAGTATAAGCTCCCTTAATAGACAGTCTAAAAAGTATAGCACTCACCTGGTCTCTCTTGAAGATGGTCTGTCATTGGAGATTGAACTATATCTGGTCATTTTGATCCTAGGGGGTCGGTGGAAGGCTGGTTAAACCGTTTGGTTTTCAACCACTACGACCCGGGTTCGATCCCCGCATTGGACACTTTTTCTGTTTAAAAAAAAAAAAAAAAATGCTCCAATGGCCCCCCGATTCTTGCAAAAGTCCAACCCCCACCAGCGAGTGCAAGTAACCAAACGGGGCTCTGGCACATTTGTAAGTGCAAAGTCGAACTGCTTTTCACATGTGTAGACATGTGGTGCGCTTACAGTAACAGCAGTCGCTAACTACCCACCATGATTATCATGGCCTGTACCACGTGTACTAGGGATAAGCAAAAAAAAAAATTTTGATCCTACAAAGTTTTTGTTTGCCTATCCCTAGTACGCATGGTATAGGCCATGATAATCATGGTGGGTAGAAGTAGGCGACTGCTTTTACTGTAAGTGCACCTCATGTCTACACTTGTGAAAAGCAGTTTGACTTTGCACTTAAAAATGTGCCAGAACCCTGTTTTGTTACTTGCACTCTCTGCTGGGGTTGGATTTTTGAAGAATCGGGGGCCATTGGAGCATTTTTTTTTTTATCAGAAAAAAGTGCCCAATGAGGGAATCAAACCCGGGTCGTAGTGGTCAAAAACCAACTGTTTAGACCATCCTTCCACCGACCCCCTCCTACAAAGTCACTCAGGGAGGTGGTTGCTCACCTGATATGTCTCTTATTGGAGGATTATAATCCTCTATAGGATTTATTTCTGTTATGTAAATATGTTAAGTTGTGGAGAGATACATATACAGTGGAACAACCTCCATGAGAGGACACTCCCGCTAGAGGACATCTCTCTACAAAGGACAGTTTTCATTTGAAAAATTACCATTTTTACTATTAAGCAACTCTCTGGTAAGAGGACACCTCACTGTAAAGAACACTTTGGCTCTGCAACTAGGTGTTCTTTACAGGGAGGTTCAACTGTACTTTTATATACAAAATAGTTCAATTTATTGTAGATAGATGGCAGCACAGTTGGTGAGAAAATGCAGACTTATATATTTGGAGTAAAAAATGGTGCCTGGTAGTTGTGGTTTCAATTTTTTACCGGTGTTGCTCTTCCTAGCACAAGCTATAGATGATAAATATAATAAGAAGGGGAGTCCAAAAACTTTCATTTTAAAAACTTTTGACAAATTGGTTATTGACAAGGAGTCCTCAAACTTATCATGATGACCTGTACCATGCGATAAGTAACAACAAAATATAGTTTAAATAAATTTAGATTGAAATTTTGCCGGGGGATATTCATCTATAAAAATACAGGTCACCTTTCCTGTCAAAATAGATGCTACAATGAAGCGCCACCTGTCTCCACAAACTTGGGACTTGGTGACAAAGCCACAACACAAGCTTTGACAGAACATCCACCTTGTCAATAGATGACACTTAGTTTCAGAGTCTATTTTGACCTTTATTTTTATAGATCAATATTCTCTTGAAAAATTTCCATCCATATTATGGCCATAGAATGAGATTTTTACAGTTAAACACCTCTTTGGCAAATTCTGAAGATATCATTTGATCCCCTGTGGATCTAATCAAAGTTATAAAAAAAATAAGAAGTCAGTGGATGAGAGGGTAACACCCTCGATCACGACAGTCATGAACCGGGATTGAATCCCGCGTTAAAATGGGTATTTGGCCAATTCTGGAATAATTAAAAATCAACGAGAATAGTTGATATTTATTCCGATAGATGGCGCAAGCTATTAGCAACTTTCAGTTGCACGATAAGGAGATACCTTTTTCTTAAAATAGGTTGCTCTTGTTGAGCCGTACCTATTAATGTGATTTTGAACCAATCAGAGTTATAATATGTTTAATGTGTGTTAAATGTTTAATATGTGATTAACCTTCACATATTATTCATTGTTTCAATTATCATAAACTAGGTTGCTCTTTTTGAGTGGTACCTAATAAAGTGATTTTGGAACCGAATCAAATCTAAGCTTGCCCTGGAATGATGAGGGCTATTAGACCAAAACCATGGTGTCCAGTTGGGTTTTCTGAATTTGTCAAAGCTGATTTTGTGGCTTTGTCACCAACTCGAGTTCGCTAGTTTGTGGAGATGACGCTTAGTTTTAACATCTATTTTGATGGGTAAGATGACCTTTATTCTAAAATAAACTTGATATATTTAGTAATATATGTAAATATACACACTATATTGTCATATATACCATAATTATAAATAGTGTCACAGCCTCAAAATGTAGATAAAATTCAACACGCCAGCTTGGCGATCATGTATGTAATCAAATAAGACAATAAAGTTAAAAGAGAGTTACCCAGGCAAGGCAAAGCCTTAGTAACAATAATAGTGGAAATTTCATACATTATCACATAGACTTTTTTTCCAGGGCTCTTCCACAAGTCATTAGTGAGTTTTATGACCAGCTTCCGGACCAACTCATCTCTCCCACTCTTGCCTATCAGATCTCTCTTCCCTTGGTAGAGCTGACTGCTATAGGGCGCGTCCCCAGGTGGCAGATAGGGGAATGACCTTCAGATATGAAGGCCAGCTACGAAACAAGCAGAATAACTCTGACAAATAAGCAGTCGCAGACCAACAGCAGCATTGTTAGAAGAGGAGTAGACCTCTTTAAAAATCCTGACTTCAACTGACCCAGTTGATGGACCTCAGCAAGGGTTCCACTCCAGGGATACGGAGGAGCTGCGTCTGTACTCATGTTAGAGTCTGCAGCAAAGGCGTCTGCTTCCATGTTAGGAATGGCCTCAAACTACAGGCAAAGTCAGACTTTCACTAAAGTGTGCCTGGATGATGGTGCCATGATCAACGAAAGCTGCACCCCTACACCCCATTCCACTCATGGAATTCGTATAATCTTTACACAAGAAACAACAGATCTCTCTTGGACCTAGCCTGCGTCGTCTTCAATGGCTGGCCTCTCTTAGGTGCCATCCAGCCTGCCTCATCCTTTGTGTCAACCATTTTTTAAAATTATTTCTGGTACACGTAGTACAGGCCATGATAATCATGGTAGGTAGTTAGCGACTGCTTTTACTGTAAGTGCACCACATGTCTACACACGTGAAAAGCAGTTCGACTTTGCACTTACAAATGTGCCAGAACCTCGTTTGGTTACTTGCGCTCGCTGGTGGGTTGGACTTTGGCAAGAATCGGGGGCCATTGGAGCATTTTTTTAATTAAAAAAAAAAGTTCCCAATGCGGGATTCAATCCCAGGTCGTAGCAGTAGAAAACCAATGGTTTAAACCACCCTTACACTGACCTCCCCTTGTGTTAACCATAGATGCCTGAAACCACTGGTCCCCATGACTTTTGTTGCTTGTGGTATGACATATATATATATATGTTCTCTTGTATGTGACACTGTGAGGGAGTCATGAAGAGTGTCCAGGTTCCACCCAGCGATGTACCCCAGCTGCTGTCAGCTAACCTATCCCACGTGCCCACAGAATTCCAAGAGTCTGCTCCTACTCCATGCAGGAACATACAGTACTCCTGTGTACTCACATCTTGTTTCCTAAGTTCCTTGTCATCTCTGAACAGCATCCAACTATGGAGAGTTGATATATTAATCATTATTTAACTGGCGCCAAATTTTGTAATGTAATTAATGGCGCATGGCCTCTCTCGGGCCGAGTTTTTTAAATGAGAATAAATATGTATTTAAATCACACACACACACACACACACACAAACCAATAACACCCCATCTATATATAATCTTCTTCTTTCTTATCTCCACTCAATCATTAGGGTATCAAGTTGTGATCTTTGATGGTATTTGACAACCATCATGACTGGGTGAAGTAGAATGCGTCTGCCTTTGTCAATAAGACTGGGAGCGCTACTCAGTGGCAGGCCGACTTAGCTCTAAAAGAAATGGCCACCTCTGACATGAGGAACAGACGCCATGTGCAGCCGCTCCTAACATGGAGTACAAACGGTGCTCATCCTGTATCCCTGGATTAGGAGCCCTTACAGGGTACTATCAGCCGGGCCAGCTGAACCCAGGTTTTTTAGCGAGCTTGTTACTGCTCCCCCTCCTCCTTTTTCATCCGGGCTTGGGACCGGCAAAGGCGGAGTTCTCTATATATAATGAATGAAGATATTAAAATGCGAATGTTTCTTTTCAAAATTATATCAAACTTCCACTGTCCTTACTGCGATGGAAAAATATTGGGAGGGCTTGGATCATCAGTGGTGAACCCTCCCAGCAGTTTTGCCAATATGTATTTTAAAGATGGACTGTTTTAAAAGCAAAAATTAGGGGGCTGCTCTTTAAAAATAAAATTTTCTTTTCACGAATTCATAGTTTGATCTGGGGGGGTCGGTGGAAGGCTGGTTAAACCGTTTGGTTTATGACCACTACGACCCGGGTTCGATCCCCTCATTGGACACTTTTTTCTGTTAAAAAAAAAAAAAAAAAATGCTCCAATGGCCCCCCCGATTCTTGCAAAAGTCCAACCCCACCAGCGAGTGCAAGTAACCAAACGGGGCTCTGGCACATTTGTAAGTGCAAAGTCGAACTGCTTTCACATGTGTAGACATGTGGTGCGCTTACAGTAAAAAGCAGTCGCTAACTACCCACCATGATTATCATGGCCTGTACCACGTGTACTAGGGATAAGCAAAAAAAAAATAGTTTGATCTTATGTCAAAAATCATATGTATCAATTTTTAAATGTTATTATTTTAATCATTTTTATAATCCTATAAGCATTTAAAAAAATTATGTTATTTTTGAATTTTAATTGATATAATTTTTTAGTTTTTCCTGTTACTCAGTGGGTCTAGTGTCTCCTAGCTGTGCTAACACCGCCGTACTGTACTTGGTCTAATTGTCGAACAGTGCTCCATAAGCTGAATGAAAGAAGTTATATTAAGCGTTACCATGGTATCAAGTTATGGCCCTCCTCAGTTCAGGGCAGAGTTTATTTAATGTGAGATCATACAAGGGATTCAGTAGATCTTCAGAATATTTCAAAGAGGTGTTTAGCTTACAAGTGGTCAGGCCAATTATAAAGCAAAAATATAGATAGAAAAATAGCTGAAATATTTTTGCATCTATTTGGCATTGATAGAGGAAGCTTTTTTTAGATTATGTAGCCTTTTGGTTATAGAATTGACCTAGCCACTTTAGAATAAAAAACACCTCTTCGGTAAATTCTGAATATTTCACAAATCCTTCGCGGATATCTTGAAATCAAAGTTCGCCCTAGTCTGATGAGGGCTATAGACCGACACCATGGTCTCCAGGCGGATGTTCTAAAATTCCCAAAGCTAGTGCTATGGCTTTGTCACCGACCCGAGTCTGCTAGATTGCAGGGCCAGACAATGATTGCGTATAGTTTTGTGATTGTTTTGAAAAAAAAATGAAAATTTGACATAAATTTCCTTTCTGCAAAATTTCCATTAAAAAATGTTTTAAACTATACTACTCAAATTATTTAGTTAATCTCTATATATATAAAAGTCATTGTCTGTCTGTTTCGCGATAAACTCAAAAACTACTGAACCCATTGGTACCAAATTTTGCATGTCGCTTTTTATAAACCTGAGGAAAATTTTCGGCTACATTTTGATTAGTATTTTTGGCTATTTCTTTTTTTCATTTGAAGAACTTTTTTTTTACGTGGAGTAATCCGGAATGGAATGAATACCCAAATATGACCAATTTTTATAAGCATCGGTGGTTCAGTGGTAGAATGCTCGCCTGCCACGCGGGCAGCCTGGGTTCGATTCCCGGCCGATGCATTTTTACAATTTTTAAAACTCATTTATATTATATATAATATAAATATATATTATTATATCAACTATATTAATTAAATCAAATACCTAAACACTAATATAATACAATTTTTGCCATCACACACACTTTTTTTCCTGTAGTTTATGTGTTACTTCTGTATTGCTATTCTATGGCACTTCTAATATTTATTATTGATGTACTTTAAGTATGAAGGAAATTGCAATCGGGGGGGGGGGGGGGGGGGGGGGAATTCTCGGGTGAAGCCGGGTCATATGTCTAGTATTCTATAAGATAGATAGTTATATTTTAAAATAAATAAGTTGCATTGTTATTGTAATAAAATGTGCATATTTAATCGTTATTTATTTATAATGTGTGTGTGTGTTTACTCTTTTTTTTTTTTTTATAATTTTTTCTTTAATGCTTAAATATAAAATTAATTGTTTTCATTATATTTGTTTCAAAAGTAAAAACGAAAGTATGCAAACTTCAAGTTAATGTGTTGACACTTAAATCTCTTTTCTAAATAGGACCCGTATTTAGCAGACGAATTTTTTGTGTCACGTGATTCCATTTTACCACCTTCCCCTCCGTTTACCCCGTCTAACAAACAACGAGGGAAAGTACATCCGGGAACTGTTTTGTCAAAAGAACTAGGAAATGCCAATTAACATTAAATGAACGCGTCTGCTAAAGTAATTATAAAGGAGTCGCCATCTTGACCGTGACAATACTGCCGGAAATGTCTTTTCATCGTCTGCTATTTGCTTTTTTTTTTTCGATTCCTTTTTGTTCGTCTGGAATGTTTAATTTATATTTATTAATATAAAAAAAAAAAACTTTGCGAAAATAATATTTAATATAATTCGAATTTTTTTTTACTCAACTAATTTTTAATTTTAAAATTTAAATCATCATTTGGCCTGTTCGCTTGAATACGCTGAAAAATGACTTCGTGACCAATAATATATTTTTTAAAGTTACTTTTTGTTAACGGGCTTTCGCGTTTTTAAATTACGCGTGTTGAATGGAGTAATTTATTAAATTAATAACCTTTTGTCGTTTATAATTTAACAATTGATAAATCTCTCTGATTTTTTTTTTTCGAATTTGTCAATTTTCGTTTGTTAAAATAATGAAAATCAATTTCCATGGTTTAATGATTAGTAGTTAATCATATGCATTATTTAAAACTAAGTTATGCAGACTTAAAAAAAAATTAATATAGAATATGGAGTAAAACGGTAGAACCTTTTATATTCCTTATCATTTTATATAGGTCGTTGATTAGCTGCTCGTTTTGGCTAAAAAAAAATAATACTGATTATAAGATTTATTAAATTTTTATGAATTGTGTAAATAAATGTTTATTTTCGTGAGAGAACATTATTACAAAAGCAACAAATTTATCTATAACATACAGCGAAAGTTAGAGATAAAAAAATAATAATAATTAATCAACCAGGCGCGATATTGAAATATTTGCGCCTATTACATTTTAGAGATAGATTTTATGTTTAAAAAGTGATTATTTTCTGCTAGCGCCCCGCATGGTTTGCAGAAATTTGTGGAGTTTCCTAAATATATATCTCAAATAAATGTAGTCTTGAATGTGACAGGTAATATTTCGAATTAGTTTTGATAGTAGAATTGTAATTGTAATCCGAAAACTTTGTGGAATTAAATGCTGTTTGTCTTAAATCCGGTAGTTGTTGAATCCGAATTTTATTAACTGTTATACTCTTCTCAGTCTCTTATACCAGCTGTGTCAATGTTTCCATACATCTCTCGTAAATGTCAACAAAGCGACAGGTACCCCTTTCAAGGAAGAGTCAATAACTACAAATCCGAAACAAGGCAAAAATAAATCTAAAACCGAAACAAATCCTTCATCAAATAAGCCAGAATGAGGAAAAAAATGACTCGCTTTAAATATTAAACAAGCCAGAAAAAACCTCCCCAATGACCTGAGTCTCCGGAGACCCAAAGACACTGATATAAAAATATAATTGTTTATTATAAGGCAATAACACGCCAACTACATATAAGAGATGGACGTATTAAATCATGAAAGCTTATGTCCATAGTTTGCTTGAATACCATTTCTGAGATTCCACCCTTCAGTGTAGCATATGTATGTTATGAATAAGTTTGTGTTGTTGTTAGATTAGGCTTGATAAGACAAAGGATCGATAAGATAAAGGGTTGAGGTGCAGTCGTGATAAAAAAAATATAATTATTTACCGTCAAGTAGCTTTTATTTTCAATTACTTGAGGAAAGATTACACATTTGTTAGTTTCACATTATATAGAATTTATAATTTAATCCTATATTAGTGATTCAAAAGGATTGATTGGTTATCTACGCATATTTACAACAAAATTATACAACTAAAACTAAACAACTAAACTAAAAGTCTTTCTAAAAACGATGATAACAAAAAATAAAATTATCAATGAATAAAATAAAGTATATATTTTTTAAAATATAGAAATATTTGAGGTTTTTAGATTATATAATATTTTTAGATTATATAATATTTTTAGATTATATAATATGTATATATGTACAATACAGTATTATAGCTCTAAGAAGTTGTCTGGTAGATTAAATTGGCGAAACCGCTCGGAGAGTTCCCCACTGATAAGCCAAGCCCTCCCAATATTTTCATCGAAGTAAGGATAGTAGAAGTTTGTTTTATGTGTAAAAGAAACATACGTGCTGTAATGCTTTCATTTCTTAAATATAATTGTATTATAAATGGATCATCCTCACACATTACTGTAAATATGATGTCTGGGTTGCTCCTTTTGAGCGGCACCTAATAAAGTATTTTGTCAAAGCGCGACAGAGATGACATCAGTTCGTGACAAATGTCGGGTTAGATAAATGAATAAACAATAATGTCACGTAGAGGTGGGGACAAACGTCAGTGTGACAAGACAGTTTCTCACTTGCGACACACTAAACAGCTAAATATTTTTATTAGATACTAGCGGACCCGCCCGGCTTCGCCCGGGTTTTACCCGAGTAAAAGTTTGTCTAACGAATCTCTCGATAAAGTGAACATTTTTTTCCCGGTCCCTTGAAAAAATACTCGATAAGTTGAATAAAATCAATATTAATAGGTTCCCTCGGTAATTGTAAGTTAAAGGAATAGTATCTTGCCTTGGAATTGTATCATTATTCTTGTATGGATGTACCCGGCTTCGCCCGGGTTTTACCCGAGTAAAGGTTTGTTTAACGAATATCTCGATAAAGTGAACATTTTTTCCCGGTCCCTTGAAAAATACTCGATAAGTTGAATAAAATCAATATTAATTGGTTCCCTCGGTAATTGGAAGTTAAAGGAATAGTATCTTGCCTTGGAATTGTATCATTATTCTTGTATGGATGTACCCGGCTTCGCCCGGGTTTTACCCGAGTAAAGGTTTGTTTAACGAATATCTCGATAAAGTGAACATTTTTTCCCGGTCCCTTGAAAAATACTCGATAAGTTGAATAAAATCAATATTAATTGGTTCCCTCGGTAATTGGAAGTTAAAGGAATAGTATCTTGCCTTGGAATTGTATCATTATTCTTGTATGGATGTACCCGGCTTCGCCCGGGTTTTACCCGAGTAAAGGTTTGTTTAACGAATCTCTCGATAAAGTGAACATTTTTTCCCGGTCCCTTGAAAAAATACTCGATAAGTTGAATAAAATCAATATTAATTGGTTCCCTCGGTAATTGGAAGTTAAAGGAATAGTATCTTGCCTTTGAATTGTATCATTATTCTTGTCTCAAATAAATTGCCGTGTCATCCTGAATTTTGTCTTTCCTAATTTTCTACATTACAAAATCATCGTATCATCATGATAATATTTAGAGCAGATTGTTGAATTATAACAGATAAATTAGAATATTTATCTTGATTATTTCTAGGCGAAAAGTTATTTCAAAAATTTTATTTGCTAGAAACCTTCCCAGTACTATACTAAATAACTTCCCAAAGTTTCATGGCGATCCAATGAGTGGTTTGGTCAGGCATAAAGGACAAACAAACAAACAAACAAACAGACACACATACATTCATTTTTATATATATAGATATTGTCATAACGAGTCATCTGATTTTGGAAACTCATTTTGGTGAGTATTTTTATCTTGTAAATTTTTCATTGCAGAAAAGGCAGTGGAGAAAAATGGCTTTAGCATAATAAGCGTTAAAAAGACACTACCAACTACTCATCGCGTTAAAAAGTTTAAAACAGCGCATATACAGATTTGTATTTACAGAGGACAATTCCGATATGAATTTTTAAAGCTACTTTTTTTCTAAATAATTAAAGGCTTTTTTTACAGACCTTATCTTGCAATGATAAAAAAAATTGGAATGAAAGAACATAGCTTGTCTATTGGCGAACTCTCCCGGTCTGTAGAGAAAGAGTTTAAAAGTTTATATTGTGTCAAATTTCTACGACTCCAATTATCTGAAATTCCATTTATAAGAATAAGATTTCATTAAATATAGGTGAAGACATTCTTATTCAATTTCTCTGCTCTTGAGCAGGTACTGGTTTCCAAAATGGCGACATGTTTCTTTATTTGAAATATTTCACTCTTCCGCAACCACGGAGTCTTTTTAGCAAGTCCCTTGGAAAAATCGAATTAATGTAGTTCACTTTTTAACACCGCTTCTCGATTTTGAACCGAACCCCGCGGGATCATAAAAATATCCTATCTTAAATACGATTCGCTATTGAATCTGCTAGATTTATCAATCTCTCTCTTCAGGTGTTCTTAGCATATTTAAAGATGGATCAATAGTCACCAATTGATTCATAATCTCTCGGCATGTTCTAATGGGAGAAATGCGTGGCTTTAGTCCCCTACACATTATAATAATAAATGAAACTTAAAATTATATATCTGGTAAATACAAACAGATACAGTAAATTCTCCCCGAGAGGATAGACTCTAGAGGACACCTCTCTATAAAGAATCACCGCCAAAACTACCATTAAAAAAAAATTAACAGCTCTTCTGTAAGAGGACATATCTCTCTAAAGGACACTTTGGATCTGTAACTAGGCGTCCTTTTAAAAGAGGTTCTACCGCATGCAAATTAAAAAAAAAAAAAAACAAACAAACAAACAGACAATTCTATTTTAGATAAGATCAATTAAAAATAAATTAAATTGAAGATTTGAAAAATATTTGCCTTTTATCTAATTTGTTCTTTTATGCGAAGTCGTTTTTTTTTCGATTAATTTTCCTACCACAGAATTGTATTTTGAAAATAGGAAAGTTTTCTGTCTTAAAAATGAGGTTTAGTGTGTCTTGAATAAGATGTCTTTTGACTATGCAAACTCTTTAGCATATTTTTATTTAAAAAAAAATGCCTATAGGAAGTCTGGTATAATTCAACGAGAGAACCTTCATCATTTCATCCCCTTCAATGACATGCCGACAATAAATGATCGTGATCATCATCATTAAGGAAGTATTCGTCTGTTGCAAAAATGGCCGCCGACCCCTTTGAGACATCTAAATACTTACAGTTCATATCATAGAGAGTATTCATTTTTATGTGAATATAATTTATTTGAATAAATTTAACCTCTATATATTATCTCTCTTCTCGATATAGATCTGATCTAAAATATAGGCATTTGATTGAATTAAAATCTATTTTATACGCGCGCGCGCGCGTATTTTAGCTCTCTATATATTTAAATAATTTTTATTTTACGAAACACACACATTCTCTTTTAAGAATAATAATAGAAATTAATTTTGAAAGATAGAAAGTTTATTTTTAAAAAGAAAATATCATCATATATATATATATTTCTTAATATTATTTCTAAAATTTGTGTGTGTGCATCAAAATCGATGTATTGAATATGATGAATATTATACACCGTAAATTTTAAAATTTCATTTGTACCTACATTAGTAAGGAAATATGCGTAACTCGAACACCTGGAGCGTGCAGAAGTCGACAACTATCTGGAACATTATTAAGATTTAGATACCAATAAATACAACATATATCTATAAAAATAGCATATATCAATGTGTAGTATGTAAATGATCATTATATATATAATTAACCCAGGTTCCCTTTTCATTATTAAAAAAATTGTATGAATAAAAATAATCAAATTGTTCTTTTTAAAATAAAAGAGAGAGAGAGAGAGTTCTCTTTAAATCAATGAAAAATAATATGGTCAAAGTATTATTATGTAACATATGCGTTAAAATATAGTCAAGATAAATGTTTTTTTTTTTTTTTAAATAATAAAATATTACATTTGTCACATTGTATACATCTACATAAACATGAAAATCTTTAAGCTTTAAAGGATAAAAGCCAGACGATAAAAGCCAGACCTCTTGAGCTCTGGGTCTTGATCGCCTGATCTCGATCCCTGAAATGATCTCTTAACTATTTTTGAAGCCTGCGGCGCCTTAGTTGTGCTTGGTGCTGCCTTGGTTCCCTCAAAACGGCGCGCACTAGCCCTCCTCTCCCCCGGGGTGCCCACGGCCTCGCCGTCGCCTCTCCAGCCCTCTCCTTGGCCCTCCATTGCGGCGGGCGCTTGGAGACTCCTAACTATGAGTTATGCCTTAAAATGCTTTTCCTAAGCATGTAGAAGGCACAATAATAGTATATATTTAAGCTTTATGCGGCGGGCGCTTGGAGACTCCTAAAGATGAATCGAGCCTTAAAATGCTTACCAGAATAGCATGTAGAAGGCGGATTAATCGATATTTAATCTTTAAGCTTTTATAGTTAAAAAGATATTCTATATCCTCACAAATTAAAAAAAATGTTCTTATTGAATTCAGAAACGTTCTTAATAAAATCAAAAAGGTATACAAATTATATACAGAAAACAACTGGAAGGTACGTTTGTCGAATGCAGACGATATTATCATGTTGATATTTATCATTAATTTTCATTTCGATACATTTTACTGTATAGAAATTATTTAAAAGATAATCTCTTTAAAGATTAAAAAAAAAAACAATTTTATATAAAGTTGTAATGCGGTAATTCTCTTAAAACTGTAAGTTTAAACCGTAATTATTTCTATATTACAATATAATTTAGAATTTAAAATGTACAACACTAAACATTAGGTTTATTTGTGTTTGATATGTACTTTTATATTTATTATTATTGTGTAAAATGTGTGTGTTATAAACATTCGTAAATTTGGGCATTCGCTTTAAAATAAAGCGCTAGTAATTCGATTATAGATATTTAAATACGCTTTTAAGAATAAATATTACTATTTAAAAATAGAAGAAGAAGTGAGAATATTCTAGAATAAATAAGAACTCAATTTATAAATAAATATAATTAGAACACTTTGCAACCACTTTGTTTTACATTTAGATATCATTTGTGGAGATTATCAATTAATTTATTCCACACACATCATTTTTTTTTAGTTATTAAATGTTAAGTATTCAGCCTGTGCACACGATCATTTTTTTCACATTAATCTGTTAAAGATAAATTGCGAGGAAAAAATGGCTTGTGAAATCATTAATTTTATCAGACGCGTTGCTTCCTCTAACCTTTTATATAGTATCAAAAGAGAGATGTGCTATCCTTCCCTATAAGACACATCTTTATAAACAAATATTTTTGTGTTATTTATATAAAATAATATATTTCAATAATATATTGAAGATAAATTCTCTCTTCTCATGGTTAATTATACGATGTATATATCTGTAATTAAAATCCCTTGCATATATTTAGTGTATTTTTTAACGAAATTTTTTATTCATGAGATACTTCCCAAAAGCATGAATAAACCTGGAATTTTTTGGAAGTGTTCATTCATTGGAGGTTAGATTAATATAAATAACTTTTGATTTTATAAAGGTAACCGCTAATAGGATATTTTACTGTATTTATTATAAGACTTGTACCAAAATCTACACACATATTACATAAGATATTTATATACTAATAGGTATACTTATAAAGTTACTTCTCTCGTCAAAATAAACGCAAAAACAGCCCCATCTACTGACCATATCTACAATCTAGTAAGCTCAGGACGCTGACAACGTCACACACTCGTTCTTCATTCCTACCATTATTATTACCTTATAACTACTCCCTTTGAGTGTAAAGATTGACGAGATGTCAATAAAGTTGTTTAATTGTCAAAAAATTGTCACACACTTGTTTAGCTGGTAAAGTAGCTAAACCAATTATATCGTCAAAATATAGATAGAAGTTTTGACTGAAGCAATTTTGATCTAAAAATGATGATTTTGCGTCTATTTCGACGAAAAAAGTAACCTTTTCTCATTCTATCTTTTTCTATTATACTTGAAACTATAAATAAAAAAGACATATTCTGACCTCTCACAGTTTATACTAGTGGAATAGAAATCGTTGATTTTTCCTGTTCCCTGATAACACAATATGTATACTTTTATTAAATTGAGAATGTATAATTATATAATATACAACATAGCGTACTATGTATGTTAAGGATGAATCTATTCAATGCTATTTCTTTTTCTTTTTTTAAATAAAGTGGCGAATTTCAACAATTGGTTCACTAAAAGTGAATAAGAATTAGGAAAGTTTGGCTCATCAGTGGTGAAACCCCCTCATACTTATTTCGATAATTTAATCCACCAGATCCAAGCATTTCAATTCATCTTAAGTCCAATAAATGTATAAGAATCCGTCATTTATTTCAAAAAGATAAATAGCGTTGAGAAGAATGATTCATCCTCCAATACTATATGAAAGGTTATAGAGTGACATCAGTGTGACTGATCAATGATTTACAAGTCCCCTCGCTATGTATCATTCAATAATGGTAAAAAAAAAAGGGATCATCACGATCAACATCAAATGTAGCGAGAGACAATAAATATACAAACAAACAATCGAGTAAGCGAGCGCCGCCAGTGCGGTGGGTAAAGTAAAACAGAAGACTACGGGGGCTGTTGACCTTCGCGCACGGCGCTGGCAAGCAGACGACCGGCCAGTTCCACCGCGGACATCAGGGTAGGTTGCTGTCACCCTAGGGTTCGTTACCCTGCTGGACCTTTTTGGTTACGTTAATTTCATTTACCTACCTTTTTATTCTATAAGATTCTACCATTCTTCAACGTTAGTTTTTCATATAATTTTTCACTAAACTTTCTATTTCTACACACACCTTACTGAGATGATATTAAAAAAAATAAATTAAAGGGTTCAGTACTGATGAACAAAGTCCTCTCTATATATACTTTGATTATAGTAAGGATCGTTGAGGTAGCTTTTGACGATTTCCATAAAATGAAAAGTTGGTGCCAAATTAAAAAAATATATTAATAATAAAATTTATTCAGAAGATGGCACAGTACTATTTGATTCTCACTTTCTATCTCTCAAATATTTTCTCTCCAGTTATCATTGTTGTAGTTCGTGAAAGAAGACATTACAGGGATGTCTTATAGAACACTATAATTTTTCTCACTTTAAATTCGAACATCTAAAATTACTAAACAAATTTCTAACCCTCTCTCAGAATATTTCCATTGTTTTTTTCCATTGTTGAGAGCTACATGGTTACCTTCTCCCCCCAATGGATATTTACCTTTTTGAGATTATTAGATTAAAATGTGAACTTTGTTTAAAAAATGAATATCTCGTCAAAAGATATATTTACAAATTTTATATTTCTCCGGTTGTTTTAGTGATGTCTATTTTAATGCTAGACACATCTTGTTTATATAAATTTATAATTGTAACAACTTTTCATTTATATCAACTTTTGTCATGTGGACTTAGCCAATATTACTACTTTTTTTTTTTACATTGACATTTAATTAAAAAAAAATCATCTCCTTATCGTGCAACTGAATAAATATCAACTATTCTCGTTGATTTTAAATTATTCCACAATTGGCCAAATACCCATTCTTGATTAATCTAGAAAAGCTAACCACGGACGCGTTTCGGGCTGTTGGCCCTCATCAGCGTGGTGCAAGCTGTACCTCAACGACCAAAAAATTGGTCACTCAGGCATTTTTCACATTGACATTTAAGTTTATAGACGGAATACTATAAAGTACTTCTTTAACATATATATATATAACGACACATTCTTGAGGCATTAGTTTCTGGTAGCGTGCAATGTGACAGAACTTATTAGTTATCTCGTGTCGAGGATAACCATCGATCTATAGACGAGATTTTTATTTATTTATTAATAAAAAACAAGACGCGATATTGAAGTATTTGCACCTATTACATAGGAAACAAAAAAATTAAAACTTGATATTGAATATTTACAAATTTACATGTATTAATCGACAGAGTTCATAAAATGTTTATAAACCAAGTGGTTGTGTGTGTATGTGTATGGTGTAAGAGTGATAAATCCTTTAGATCAGGGAACAATCAATGTCTCACTTCTGTAAAGTTCGGACAGTCATAGATAAGGTGAAGGGAGAACAGTTTGTTTAGTTTCTCTACAGAAACAATTTGGTGTTTCAGATAAGGCGATAAGTGATTTAAAACAAAAAACATTTAACGTTATTTATTAATTGATAAAGCACAATTTGGATTATAGATTATAAAACAAGAAAAAAAGACCTAATCCAAATAATATATTAGTGTGTGACGTTTCGGCAACAACATTGTCACCATCTTGTGTTATTTATTAAAGAAACACTTCCGCTTATAATTCATCTCTAGATATATACCAGGTACTTAACCTACATTTTACTTTATTTTAGAGCTGACTATCTTTTTCCCAAGTATACAGATCTATCGCATTCCATTTTTTTTCTATCTTTCCAGTTAAAAAATAAACACACAAGTGTAAAATATATTTCCCAAGCTCATTGTATAAAAGTATAAAACCTACCCATTATAGATTGTAACCAATAGATAGACATGTTCAATATATAGGAATCAATTGAATGCTTTGCCGAATGTAATATTGCAGCCTTTGTGGCGTGTAGAGTTGCATAGAACGAATGGTGCAATGTATTAATAAAGAGGGAGCAATCCGTCAAAATATATTGGAAAAAACTGCTTCTCCTTCAAAGATCCAGCTACGCCTTTTTAATATAATTGCATTTAATGGATCGCCTTTTTTTAAAACTCAAACTGTCAATGTAGTGTGATTTCCTCATTCTATATACGGTCTGATTCCTAATTACAGTGAATTTCCATCAAATATAGCAGATTTCTTCTGGCTGAGATGACCAATAGGACACAAGATTATAAACCTAATATAAGAGGGCAATTCAGTCTGTCTTTACATTAGAAAATACTTCCGCGAATTGAATTCCTATTGCGGGGATCTCTTGTGTGCAATATATTGTCATAGAGAATAAATAATGAAAAAAGAAACAGATTAATAATTAATTTGCTACAATATGAATCTTATTGATTGTTGATAGTTTTGATTGTAAATAAATCTTTAAGTCAGTGTGTGTGTGTGATTTTAACACTTTAATTTTATCAATAAATTCTTTAAAATATTTATTTATTTAAATTTGTGCGAAAGACTTCCTTACCACGACAATATTAATGTATCTTTTGAGTTGTCTTGTGCCATAATATATATTTATTTTATAATGGTCTATTTTTTAACCCTTGTTCTTAGGGTTTTGTGAGCACTTTTATATGTCATCAACGAGACATCACTAAACAATAATATTCAGCAGAGTTATGTGCGAAATATATATTCAGTTATATGCAGATCTCTTTTCGCTGCATTGTAAGTAGTACAACCAATTCGTTTTTACAAACACACACTTCTTGCTTTGATGTAATTTTGTGGGAGGATGGTATTCGTGTGCAATAAATATTTTAAAACAGACAGAATAAAACAATGTATTTTATTGATGTATTCCATGTGCGCTGAATCAGATTAATAAATAAGACCCAACACATCAAATTCGAACAAAAGCCAACAGTTTCCATGGTTTCAGGCTACGGCCCTCATCAGTACAGGGGCGGATGAGATTTCGTGATATATTTTACGGGAGGAGAGAGTTTATGGAATCGACCGAATTAGGCTAAATGGTGATAGGTATATGAACCAAATTCTCTCTAACATCAAACAAATTCATTTAGTTTTGGAATGATAGAGAATTGCTAGTGTGTGTAGTTAATCTAATATTATAACAAGAACACTAGGAATGTAATTTAGCTTAATTAAAAAGAAACTCAGTCCTTTTGTCATAGTATTGTTGATATTCCTTTAGGATTTTATAAGGTAACTAGCGGACGTACCCGGCTTCGCCCGAGGTTTTACCCGAGTAAAGGTTTGTCTAACGAACATTTGTTAAAACAATTCTCTATAAACTTATAAAATAAAAGAGATATATTTTGATAATTTGAAACTCGTAAATGTGAATCTCTCGATAAAGTGAACATTTTTTCCCGGTCCCTGTGTGCCGTGTCATCCTGAATTTTGTCTTTCATAATTTTCTACATTACAAAATCATCGTTTTATCTAGTGAACATATTTTCCCGGTCCCTTGATAAATACTCGATAAGTTGAATAAAATCCATGGTCGTGAATCTCTCGATAAAGTGATCATTTTTTCCCGGTCCCTGTGTGCCGTGTCATCCCGAATTTTGTATTTCCTCGATAAAGTGAACATTTTTTACCGTTCCCTGTGAGCCGTGTCATCGTGAATTTTGTCTTTCCTAATTCTATACATTACAAAATCATCGACACGGGATATCATTTAATGTTGTCTAAAGGGGGTTAAGAGAGCAGTCTCTTTCAAATGAAAAATGCTTTAATTAAGCAGATGTTTAAAGTATAATATATGAGAGAGGCAATCTTACAGGTTGTCGACGCTGTAAAATCCCCAGAGAGAGTGTTTTTGTAGCATCATGCTGTGACTCACACGATGACCCAAGGTCATCAGAAGCAGCAAACTAAGCCTATCTCCGTCTCAATGGCGGCACTGCTTGCGAGTTAAATATACAAATCTGCAAATAACTCTAAGGATATTCAAGATATTCAAGAAATTATTTTTCGTAAACCTTTCCGGGGATACACCTAATAATATCCCAAATTTTCACGGCGATTGGATGTATGGTTTTTGAATCCATAGAGGACACACACACACACACACAGACAGACAGACAGACATTCAATTTTATATATATAGATTTCTTGAGTGGTTACACATTGTAATATGTCAAAACACTTTTTTACACTTCGTTTCAACATATAAATTATCGGAATTCTAGCTATTATATTAGTGTAACTACCTTTCAACCACACATACATTTTCGGACTATCAATATGCCATCAAAAGTACTTTAAATTATGCCAACTTTATATATTCATATAAAAACTTGTTTTTAACGCGTTGATAGGGGGTAGAAATATTTGATATCCCCTCTCTCCTCCTCCTTTAAATCTTCAGTTGATGAAATTCTCTCTTCAAAGATTTGAAATATATTATCTCACAAGTTTTTGAAATATATAGATCTCTAGTATAATTTTTCCTATAGTTAAAAAATAATAAAAATTCCTGTGTGTGATCGTACAACTTAACACAACTGATAGACTGCGCCATCTCTCAGAATAAACATTAATATTACAAAACTGAGAGGTGGATGCTATTCATAGGGAAAAAATACACTTTTTTTCTTTTAACACAAAGCCATTAAAACAATTCATTCCTTCATTGCTATTGTTTGTGCCGAACGTGCAATGCTGGATCAACGAATAAGCCCACCAGATTTGGCAAATACAAAGCCAACCTGTATACCAGGTTATGTATTGTTTTAAAGTACTTTATTAAAAAAAGGGAGATTTTTGCACAATAATAACATTTTATTCCAGTAATGTTCAGTTGTAAGATAAGAAGAAGTATTTTCTTAATTTTAACACACCTTGAGAACCGGTATTTCTTTTTTTTTTGCAATGCTATTTGTTAACCCTTTCTGATTAGTGCTTAAGCCTTGTCCTCAAACAAAATTATTAACAATATAGAGTAAAAAAATCGCCGAAAACATGATTTAAAAAAACTAACGAAAATATGCTGCACTCTATTAACAAAATTCTATATATAATCTCCAATTTTTGGCGGGGTAGATGGGGAGTATGCCTGTAAGTACCCAGTCTCAGAACTTTTGTTGGGGCAAATTCATGCGATCGGTATTTCCTAGCACACAGAGTCTTGGAGTTGCAGCAATTTCCCGAGAAATATTCCTGATATATTGGTCTGTACATGATACTGTGCCTTCTTTTACTGTGGGTGACAGACTTGGGGAGGGTTTGAACACTTGGTGAACGTCAGAAGTCGCTGGCTCCAACCATCCATAAAATTGTCTAAACACAGGATGCCCTCAATCCTCGATTTCTATGCCCTAGTCTTGATGCTTAGCTAGGGGCCCAGCAATCAACCCTTCTGTAAGGTTAGGAGGCCACTCCTTCTCAACAGCTTATCACTTATAAATAACCAGAGCTTAGCGAACTGTGAACTGGTACCTATAAACTGAGATTAAATCAATCACTATGACATATTTTGTGAGAGGAAGGTATTCTTGCGTGCGTACTCAAAACTATACATGAAGACAATGCATTTTGTTACTAATCTCTGCACGTTTTTTCAGATGAAATTACAATCCACAACACCAGGTTGTTGGCACTGTTTGGCTGATTTCATAACTTTCATCGAAGGATGTTACGAAAGCGAAACTAATATTTAGCGAAAAGGGACATAGACCAAAGGTTTGGTATCTAAAAGTTGACTTTTTGTATTAGAAATTTCCAAAGTTAGTCTCGTTTATTCTTTCGTTTAAATCTGTGCATTCCGAATAGTGATGATGAACAAAATCAATGTTTTTGACATATTTTAAAACATGAGAAGTGATTTGTTGGCAAATATATATATTTCTGAACACATTGTAATCCGTAGAGAGTACACTTTCAATACATTTTGGATCAATTCGTAACTTTTTATTTCGCTACTTTGACGAGAGGCTTATCAAGACAACGTTTCTATTGTTGCAAGGCTATTGGAAATTATAGTTTCGTGCACCAAGACAATGCGCTTTGTTTTATCACCCCAGTGACGAACGCACAGGTAGCGATAAATGAACACAACTTTGGCAAATTCAGACAGAAGCTAACCTGTCTACCATAGTTTTGGTCTGGTGGTCATTTATCATCATCACCTTTGCGTTATGAACAGGAGTGATAAACAAAGTGAATTATTTTAATGGGAGAGATGTCCTCCTCTGGTACATGTGATCACCACATTCCCGCAAATTAGTGTTATATAGTCGCGTATTGAACTAAAATACACCTAATGTATTAGATATATAGGTGAGGTAATGCTATAACACTGTCGAATGACTGACCCTGTCGTGCCAAACTTTGCATATCGCCCTTTGCCTTTCCTCATTTTGTCTACGCGATCAATAATTAGCCTGTACGGAAGCTTCAACGGTATCTACCTCTGGAAAGCTCCTATTGAACTTTGGGAATCAAAATGTCCCAGATATCCATGCATCTGAATGAACATTTTTATATAAAAAATGGTGGCCTAGTTTGTGACCAGGATTCTCTTGAGAACCAAAAGCCAACCCACTCACTCCTTTTGTTGCATTGAGCTCAGCATCTCCAGTTTTTTTTTATGCGAAGCGACCGGAACCGATTCAAGGTCAGTGAGTTGCATAATTGGTATAATTTGACCAAGAGCTTGATTACTCTGTGAATTTTCTCTTTTTTTTTTATATCATCCCCCTCTTTTTTTTTTTTCGGTTGTAGATTTCCGCCTGGAAATTATTATTTGTCTTTTTTTTTATTCAGTTTATTTATGAGTAAATATTTTTTTTGTAGACATTTTGTTACTCTCTTTTGTTAAAATATTTATATTTAGTACATTGTCGAGGGTTTCCCGGTTCTGAAGTTCCAAATATACAATTATAGTAGGAGAACTAAGCGGAAATAAATATATATTTCTTTTTCCCACTATTTTCTTTTTTAGACTTCGAGAAGAATCTGAGGTATAAGACGATATGTCCTGATTTTGTGTTTATGTGAAGCTAAGTAAAATAACATCTATCACATTTAAGACCAGATTGAGTATAAAACCAAAATTTTAGAGTTCGATTTTAGACTGATTTTAAACTGACACAGCACGCTGAAGACCAAAATGTTTTTTGTTTTTTTTTAAATTGTAAAGCTTTGTAGAAAAAATCCGTTTTTTTTTACCCTCCAATTTTCAACAACAACAAAAAAGGTGAAGCTTTATTGATTTTAAAGACTTTTAAGAACTTTAATCGGAACAGAGATTTTCTGGTTTCCTGGCATGTTCTGAAATCGATGATCGTTGTATTCTGAAAAAAAAAAACGTATATCAAAATGTAAATATAAAAACACGTATGTGTAATAAAAGGAAAAAAAAAAATCAAATATAAAAACGTAGTAATGTGATACCAAAATAAAACCACTAAAAACGCTACATGTGCACTACAAGTATTCAAACAACCAGGAAAACCTCTCTCTCTCTCTCCAAACTATCAAAATTACAATAAGTGACATCTCTAATAGAAGATAATAAAAAGTGAAAGCGCTCTTGCATAAAGGATTTTGTTTGAGGGGGGGTTGCCCTTGAGGAAATTTTTGTTGCTGCCCTAGAAAGCCACGGGTTCAAGTCTCCAGGCGAATCTCACTCTATCTTTTTTTTTTCTCCCGTGTTTAATTGAAGAAAAAAAAAAACGATATATAAATAGAACTGGCAGGCAGAGACATACGCCTAGATTCTGGCGCACTGATATAATACGTATTTGATTGGCCTCTATTGTCGAGTCATTTTATTTTCCATTTTTGAACATCTATATATGTATATATTTTATTACCTTTCAGGAGCTATCCACGAGGATAAGCGATTAGCTCTCTGAGTAACCACTCTCGCTGGAAATAACAAAAAAAAAAAAAATTTTTAAAACCCTACATCCAAAAAAGGAGAAGCTAGTAAAAATATTTAACGAATTCATCAAAACGAACTCTGATAGTATAAAGGATGAAGATTCTGATGGAATTTTTGAAGGTTACAGAAATTGTCGGTCTTAAATCCGACAAGGTTTTAAATAATGTATATCATCATCATATCAACACCATAGAAGCAAATATTTCCTTATCTAGTTCTCCTCGAGGTTTGTGATCAGTATTCCTATAAATAATAAACAAAGCGAATTTTCCTAGGATAAGTTTTATTTTATATTCATTTCAAGATTTCGGGTATCGCAAACTCTTCTATAGGAGTATATGGTGAAGGATTTGTAATACTCGAAAGCTTGAGATGAATATGAAATAAAACAAGAAACTTAGGAATCGGTTTATTATTTATATGTATTGCAGAGGATTTTACTTTTTCGGACAGTATTCCTGTACTCTTAATTACTCTTTAAGCTTCTATGGTTATTTTCTTGGTGATATTGTAGTGTCCCTCCCGAAATTATCCATAAATTCTATTCTCAGCATTCCTCTTTCCGATCTTCCCTCCTCTACATATCTCCAGCAAATTACCCTCTCTGAATGTCGGACATGATGGTTCTTCTCCCCTCTCAATCGTCTTCAGAAGATCATCTCCCTCTTCGATCTATTTAGGAGATCTTCAGTCTGTCAGTCCAAAGGTATGTTCACATCATTTGGCGCTACCACCTCATTATATATAGGAATAAATAGGTTTATAAATTGATTAAATTATTATTTTTTTCCGATATTGCTTACTGAATGGTAACGCGCACTATTATTTTTTTGTTCTTTACCTAGAGAGAGAGAGATACGCACTTTGAAAATAAACATTTTGGTTTATGAATACGACTAATATAAAACATAAAATTGAATGTGGGACTCTCTGAAAAATATATTGAATCCGATATTCACACACACTTACCTATAACCTATATATGTAAATATTATTACAGTAGAGTTTCCCATGAGAGACTGCCAACTCCCGGTTTCTCATCGGGGACTCGGTCATGTCAAGTTATATGATACTCTTTCAAGCCCAAATATAGTAGATGTTTTCCTTTTATTAAATATTCATAAGTTTAAAAGGTTAAACATACTTCTCAATATTAGTGTATTAGTTGTGAAAGTGAAAATAAAATAAAAATACAATTTATCAATTATATTATCATATATTATCAATATAAAAATAAAATTTTATTTACTATTACTAGGCTTTTTTTTTAAAGTCACTAATGAGAGTTTGTTTTTGAGCACCTAGAGAATATTTATATACCAATTATTTACTAAATCTACTAAGTAGTTTTTATCCGAAACAAATAATATATTCCTTTGCCTCAGACATGGAAACAGTAGGAGATTTTCGCAAATTGGATTCAAAACTTCAGGCTCACTTTCTTCTGGTGAATTGTGAACACCCTGTCAATTAAAATCTGGTTAGGCCTATTTGTTTAATCATAGCTTTCTGATGTTTCCATTCCCATTTCACTTTCAAAAATTTTTAACTCTTCAATAAAAAAAAAAATAAATAAATAAAAGAAACACCAAAAAGTTCTTACGCCATGGATTCATAATTTGGTGAAATCGAAGAGAATTATTTTTTTCAACATGTGAAATACCTTCCGATCTTTGAGATGTTTCTTTTCCCACTAGTATATAAAACTCAATTAGGTTATTTTGAATAATTTGAACTCGGATATAATCGGATATTTTCACTGTATCCTACCTATATGAAGAGTTAAAATTTCCACAATTTTCATTGGCATAAGTATGACGGTGCCAGTTTGAAATAGCGGTGGATGTAGAAAGTAAAATGATATATATACAAATTTAGAGAAGTAAATACTGCTGTATCGGTTGGAAGAAATATGAACCTAGCTCATCACAATGATAGAAATTACCTTCTTCACGGACCCTTGGAGGAGAAGTTAGGGCCATCCTCTCTTTCTTTTTAGGAGATGACTTTCACCTCATATTCAGGTTTTCAAATATAACGAAAAGATTTCGATAATGAAATTAAATAGCTTAAGAAAGTAATCTCCTAAAAAGAAAGAGAGGATGGCTCTAACTTCTCTTCCAAGGATCCGCGAAGAAGGTAATTTCTATCATTGATGAGCTAGGTTCATATTTCTTCCAACCGATACAGCAGTATTTACATCTCTAAATTTGTATATATATCATTTTACTTTCTACATCCACCGCTATTTCAAACTAGCACCGTCATACTTTCGTCAATGAAAATTGTGGAAATTTTAAACGCTTTAATCTTAAGCTTTTTAATCTCATTGTCGAAAGCTTTTCGTTGTATTTGAAAACCTGAATATGAAAGATATATATTGATGTGTTTTGGCTATAAAGAGTTACGTTATAGAGAGTTTTTATTGAATGATCTTTGAAATTTATTCGTTTTAGAGTGTTTTTTTTTTCTTTATAGAGTGTTGTGTAATAGAGACAGATTTTACTATAAAATTAACCATTATCTTATAAGGAATCTCTCTATAGAAAAGTCGGAATATTTCTCTCTTAAGACTTCTTGTAGTATTTCTACATTGATGTTGACCATAGTGCGTCATGATCATCATGGACCGCCAAGATATAGTGGCGAGTTTACTGAACTGCAATCTGTGATTTAAAACAGATTGTACACATAGTCTTTGGATCTATTTTTGACTCGAGATGGAAATTTTCTCAAGAACATTTTTACAGACATTTTTTTTCCAGATAGAGGTTGCCTGTGGCCGGCGAATTCGTTCTTAAAATAAGAAACACTTCGACCAGTAAAAAAACTCTACTGGCCGATGTGTCTTTTATTCTAAGAACAATTTTTTAGATGTTTGAAGGAATTCTCTATCTTGATTGTTGTCCTTTAAATTCTGTTCAATAAGATGTAGCAGAGATTCAAATATCGGCTAAATATATGCAATTTTGACATGTCCAACTCATTCTGTCTCATTTGAAGTCATATGCGATACCCATGTTTTTATATAACATATAAATCTATTTTATAAAACAAAAACAATTGAAGTTTATAATTCTCTCATAAAACATCAACATTTTTTTACCTGCAAACAACTGAGAAGATCATCATAGCTCCAGCCACAGAAGGACTTAATGACTTGAACAAAAATGGTGTTGATATGACTTTATATTCTAATTTCATTTACAATATCAACAAAGGGAATTTAAAGCATGTTTTTAAGGATACCGTTTTTCTTTTCTCATTAAAATGATCCAAGATTTCAAATTTTTTTTATAAAACATATTAGAAATGCATGCAAAAGAACATATAATGCCATCTTCTCGAAGAGGAGCAATATACTTTTAGAAAATTATAAGGGAATAGGAGTAGGAATGGTAGAGGCTGATATTTCAACCAGGTGTAAGAGGTGTATGTAGGTGTGGTGTGAGAACCATGTGAAAAGTGAAACAACGACAGCAGACGATGGCAGGAAGAGAGAGAAAGTCAAGAGAGCTGTTAGTTCCGCAGACGTGGGTTTATTCTCCCAGCCTTCCCGTAGCATTTCCTCTTACTGGGGATGTCTTGGATGGCTGTCTTTGGTAGTCGCTGCTTTGTGTGGCTGGCTGGCTGGCTTACTGGTTGTCTTTATTGTCGTTGCCATTTGTAGTTTTCTGGTTTCTTTGGTGGTCGTTACCTTGCATTACTTACTGGTTGTCTTTATTGTCGTTGCCATTTGTAGTTTTCTGGTTTCTTTGGTGGTCGTTGCCTTGCATTACTTACTGGTTGTCTTTATTGTCGTTGCCATTTGTAGTTTTCTGGTTTCTTTGGTGGTCGTTGCCTTGCATTACTTACTGGTTGTCTTTATTGTCGTTGCCTTGTGTAGCTTTCTGGTTTCTTTGGTGGTCGTTGCCTTGCATAGCTTACTGGTTGTCTTTATTGTCGTTGCCTTGTGTGGCTTTCTGGTTTCTTTGGTGGTCGTTGCCTTGCATAGCTTACTGGTTGTCTTTATTGTCGTTGCCTTGTGTAGCTTTCTGGTTTCTTTGGTGGTCGTTGCCTTGTGTGGCTTTCTGGTTTCTTTGGTGGTCGTTGCCTTGCAATAGCTTACTGGTTGTCTTTATTGTCGTTGCCTTGTGTGGCTTTCTGGTTTCTTTGGTGGTCGTTGCCTTGCATAGCTTACTGGCTGTAATCTGGTGGTCGTTGCCTTGTGTGGCTTTCTGGTTTCTTTGGTGGTCGTTGCCTTGCATAGCTTACTGGTTGTCTTTATTGTCGTTGCCTTGTGTAGCTTTCTGGTTTCTTTGGTGGTCGTTGCCTTGCATAGCTTACTGGCTGTAATCTGGTGGTCGTTGCCTTGTGTGGCTTTCTGGTTTCTTTGGTGGTCGTTGCCTTGCATAGCTTACTGGCTGTAATCTGGTGGTTGTTGCCTTGCATAGCTAACTGGCTGTAATTTGGTGGTCGTTGCCTTGCATAGCTTACTGGTGGTCTTTGGTGGTCATTGACTTGTGTGGCTTTCTGGTTTCTTTGGTGGTCGTTGCCTTGCATAGCTTACTGGCTGTAATCTGGTGGTCGTTGCCTTGTGTGGCTTTCTGGTTTCTTTGGTGGTCGTTGCCTTGCATAGCTTACTGGTTGTCTTTATTGTTGTTGCCTTGTGTGGCTTTCTGGTTTCTTTAGTGGTCGTTGCCTTGCATAGCTTACTGGCTGTAATTTGGTGGTCGTTGCCTTGTGTGGCCTACTGGTTGTCTGTTGTGGTCGTTGCCTTGCATAGCTTACTGGTGGTCTTTGGTGGTCATTGACTTGTGTGGCTTTCTGGTTTCTTTGGTGGTCGTTGCCTTGCATAGCTTACTGGTGGTCTTTGGTGGTCATTGACTTGTGTGGCCTACTGGTTGTCTGTTGTGGTTGTTGCCTTGCATAGCTTACTGGCTGTAATTTGGTGGTCGTTGCCTTGCATAGCTTACTGGTTGTCTTTGGTGGTCATTGACTTGTGTGGCCTACTGGTTGTCTGTTGTGGTCGTTGCCTTGCATAGCTTACTGGTGGTCTTTGGTGGTCATTGACTTGTGTGGCCTACTGGTTGTCTGTTGTGGTTGTTGCCTTACATAGCTTAATTACTGGTGGCCGCTGCCCGTGGGGCTTGCTGGTTGTCTTTGATTGATTGCTGGTTGTCTTGATGACAGTTACCTTGTGAAGCTCACTAATTCTAGTTGGTGATATCGCTGCTTTTAGAATACAAAACAAAAAACTCAAATATATGTTGATATACTCTCCAGACTTTATCACCACAATACCTTTGTGGACCAAGAACACTTGGAGACAAAACTAACTAGGATTTGGAATTGAAAGTTTGTATCGAAATATCGCAGATTGATGAGACATCAATTTGGTATGACTTTTATAATGATTTTTTTTTAATTGTAAAGGTGAACAAACCGCTTGAGGGAATATAACGGTCATTTCATACTGAAGCGCAGGAACGAATTGATTTTTACAGTATGCTGCATTCCAATAGGTTGCGATGGTCATAAGGGGAGATGGAAATACGCCGTGGATCGAACAATAAAATGTCGATTTTTTTTTCGGAAGTTGAATAATTATTAAAGGCACTTTGCGCACACATATATATTACATAATGAGCTGGTAATATGCAAACACAAAATAATTAAAAAAAAATTCTTAGCAGATTTAAAAACGTTTACAATGGGTTTTATACAAATAATTATCGGAAGATTGATTTATTTTGCTCCTTGACTTTTGCATATCATTACATATGGTCTTAGCCGGATACAACAGGTTACTGCTAAAGACAGGGCCCGCTGAAGACAAATTGAACTGCATACCAACCTAGGTAGCAATCTGTAACCAACAACTCTAATCTGAGGATATATTGGATAAACGTAGCAGGGATAGTAGGTGGCGGAAGTACTGGGGGCGTACGTGAGGGTACTGGCAACATGGCTTTGTTCCACTCTGCTGATTGCTCCAGGAAGTGGCCCGTGGTAATCCGCCATGACGAAGATCGGTGGGAGCTATGCAAATTGGCGTGCGACCTTCCCCACGTTCTTCTTGCTCTCTTCGGTGGCCGAATTACTCCCCCGGTCCTGTCTGTTGCTCATTCTTGCCGCGACCTTCCCCGCGTTCTTCTTGCTCTTCTCGGTGGCCGAATTACTCTCCCGGTCCTGTCTGTTGCTCATTCTTGCTGCTACCTTCCCCTCGTTCTTCTTGCTCTCCTCGGTGGCCGAATTACTCCCCCGGTCTTGTCTATTGCTCATTCTTGCCGCGACCTTCCCCACGTTCTTCTTGCTCTCCTCGGTGGCCGAATTACTCCCCCGGTCTTGTCTGTTGCTCATTCTTGCCGCGACCTTCCCCGCGTTCTTCTTGCTCTCCTCGGTGGCCGAATTACTCCCCCGGTCTTGTCTGTTGCTCATTCTTGCTGCTACCTTCCCCTCGTTCTTCTTGCTCTCCTCGGTGGCCGAATTACTCCCCCGGTCTTGTCTGTTGCTCATTCTTGCTGCTACCTTCCCCTCGTTCTTCTTGCTCTCCTCGGTGGCCGAATTACTCCCCCGGTCTTGTCTGTTGCTCATTCTTGCTGCTACCTTCCCCTCGTTCTTCTTGCTCTCCTCGGTGGCCGAATTACTCCCCCGGTCTTGTCTATTGCTCATTCTTGATGCTACCTTCTCCGCGTTCTTCTTGCTCTCCTCGGTGGCCGAATTACTCCCCCGGTCCTGTCTGTTGCACATTCTTGCCGCGACCTTCCCCGCGTTCTTCTTGCTCTCCTCGGTGGCCGAATTACTCCCCCGGTCTTGTCTGTTGCTCATTCTTGCTGCTACCTTCCCCGCGTTCTTCTTCTTGCTCTCCTCGGTGGCCGCATTACTCTCCCGGTCTTGTCTGTTGCTCATTCTTGCTGCTACCTTCCCCGCGTTCTTCTTGCTCTCTTCGGTGGCCGAATTACTCCCCCGGTCTTGTCTGTTGCTCATTCTTGCTGCTACCTTCCCCTCGTTCTTCTTGCTCTCTTCGGTGGCCGAATTACTCCCCCGGTCTTGTCTGTTGCTCATTCTTGCCGCGACCTTCCTCGCCTTCTTCTTGCTCTCTTCGGTGGCCGAATTACTCCCCCGGTCTTGTCTGTTGCTCATTGTTGATTTGAAGCCACGTATCCTTTATAGAATAAGCAAATACTATTCATAATTAAAGCAGTAAACTATGCTGGGCCAAAGAGATAATCCAAGTGAAATTAATAACACACATCTATTGTTATTATATTTAGGAGCATATTGATTAATAAGGTTTCTAGAGATCTGTACATAGTTTGATATACTATTGAGAGAGAGAGAACATCTAAGGCAATATATTCGAGTAAGTACTGTTAACACATACTGTCCTAAAAGCTTATGTCCATAGCTTGCTTGAATACCATTTCTAAGATACCACCCTTCAGTGCAGCACATATAAGAAGAATCTTCCAGTACAGTATTCGAGCTCTTAAAAGTGGTATTGGTAGATTAAATTGGTGAAACCGCGCTGGGAGGGTTTACCACTGATGAGCCAGGCCTTACCAATATTTTTTTCATCGCAGTAAGGACAGTAGAATTTTTTTTTATATGTATAAAATAAACATTTGTGCCTTAATTCTTTCATATTTCTTATAAAATCAATACGAATTATATAGGTACAGTATTTACATGTCAAATTCTATACAATAGAATCTCTCTGTAAAGCATACCTAGTTGCAGAGAAAAAAGTGTCCTTTATGGAGAGGTACTCATGAACAGGGACTTTATGGACAGGTGTCGTCTTTACGGAGAGTTTTTAATTAGTAAAAATGGGAATTTTGGAGTTGAGAAAACTGTCCTTTGTAGAGAGGTGTCTTCTAGCGGGAGAGTTCTCTCATGGAGGTTCTACTGTATTTATATCGTATATAATTTAAAAAAAAATTTCAATTCCATTGTAGAGGTTGCTAAGAAATTAATGGGAAAAGAATAACTTTAGGCACAAGAACAGAATGAGATTTGACCTCAGAAAATAACCCCAAAAAAACAACAAAAGAAGATTTTTTAGAGGGAGATATCCCCCGCGATGTATTTAATTCTCGAAATATATCTCTTGATATTTTTAAACTCGAGAAAAACACAAAGCGAGATTACAGTAGAGAATGTAGCTATCTACCCCCAGATCTCGCAATGCAGGTAATTTTAGAAAGGGGCGCAGCTCATCACTCATTGTATCGGCTGATACATCTCGAGATAGGAAAGGATACAGACGAATTTTCTTTAATTAGGCTTCGGGGACTCTGGAATTTTTTTTTTCCGCCGTATTTAGAAATGATTGTCTTCTATTGTGTTTCTCTGTATATCTTCAGATGAGGACAATAAAAATAGAATTATTTGATTTCGAAAAGAAAATATATTGTAATGTATAAAATTTAGGAAAGACAAACTTCAGGCTGACGCAGCCATTTATTTAAAGTACAAACACAAACTCAAATAGATAAAATACAAGAGAAGCAATGAGGGAAGAGTGTTATAAAATTTATAAATATCAAAATAAATAATCTGTTAATAAAATACTTTGCTACAATATTGAACTTCATAAAATCAAATACAATTAAAGGATGGGATTATTGAAAAATAACGGAAAACAGATTTCTATAAATGAGAAAAAAAATGAAAGAAAGAGAGAAAAAAGAGGATGAGCGTAGTAAAACAATGAAAATAGACCTCATAATATGTTATTAAATATTCCTGATGCCATGCTGAATGAAAGGCATCGGAATAAATATATACTAAATCCCGATAGATGGCGCAAGCCGCTGCTTAGTTGCAATTATTAGGATAAAATATGTTTTTAAAAACAGATATATAAATATCATGTCTGCAGATAAACTACAAGATACAGTAGCTTTTTGCAGAAGTTTATTTATATATATGAGATTAGAAAATTGTATGAAGTTTGTAAAAATACTAGATATATAGTGTTATGTCTCTCTCTCTCTCTCTCGAAAAAAAAAAAAAAAAGGTTCCACCGAGATTTGAACTCGGATCGCTGGATTCAAAGTCCAGAGTGCTAACCATTACACCATGGAACCACGCGAATCCTATCATCTTAATATTAAATATATTATATATTGGTATATATTCTACGACCAATTGTCTAAAGTGCTCTGTGTGTGTTCTTCAATATTAACTTGTACATATTGAGATTTTTATTAGGCGATTTTAATTTTAAAAGTATAAATAAAACATATAGTTTAAGAGGTCTCTAATGAAATTGTAAGATCCTATATATTATTTTTTTTCGTAATAGTATTTTGTTATATACGTTATGTTTTACAGAGTCTTTCCTAAAGGAACCGAGAAAAAAGTCGTTTAGGGAAGTTTCTCATTCTAAAGAATTTATTTGGATATTTTGACACACATTCTAAATTGATATGTTAGATTGTGACTACTGTGCGTATAAAGGACAAGTGGATACAAATTGCTACAATGTTAAGAAAAAAATAATCATAGAATATTCATCCGGGAGGAACTGGAGCAGTTCTTCCATCATCATTATTGTCACATTCTTCTAACCTGGATGGTCGCTCCTTCTCTTGATTCCTGGCAATATATCTGGATTTAATTATTCTTTTTTTTTTTATCTCTACATATATTTTTAATTAACAAAGTATATAAATATATCACATATAGAGATCTGTCTAGGTATTGAAAATGCAAATTTTCTTTTGCGCTCTCAATTTTGTGCTGTTTTAACTTTAAAAATAGATGAATATACTCGTTTACCATTATAATAGATTCAAAAGCTATGCGCTATTTCGGCCATAGAAATGGTCCAGAAATTTTGCCACCCATTTGTGACCAATTTGGAAAAATTCACAAATTCCTTGTCGATCACTTGAAATCAAAGCTTCTCTGGAAGTGCCATGTCCGTAGCCCGAAGCCCTCATGTTGTGGCTTTGTCACTGACACTCTTCTGCACAGACGGGTAACAGGTATCATCTTATTAATCTATTTTGACAGGAGAGGTGGCTCTTTTTTAAAAGATATACTCGTATTTCCTCTCCTTAACAAAATTTCCGTTTATAACTTCATTTTAGAATTACACTAGAATCTCGTTATCCCGGACAAGTTATAAATCTGTTATGACCCTTAAGTTGGTCAATTTTGTTGATCCCTTGAAATTTAATGATAAGGATTAAGTTAGCCATAATGTGTTGAAAATATATAACAACTATAAATTGTTAGAAAATACTATTTACAATATTTTGCTACCTTATAGAAAGTTTTTTTTTTCTAATTTGAAAATCTGCAAACAAATATTTTTTGCGTGGACTTTAATAAATGGGGAGCAAAAAACCAAAATAAGTAATATAAAGATCCAAGTTTTCAAACCTAATTTTATCATTTCACTCTCATTTTAGAGTAAAAATAATCCGATTATGAGGATATTTTGAAATATACTAATAACACTTATTATCGTAGGTCCATTGTTTAAAAATAGAATATACAAATAAAGTTGTAAACCCATTTTTATTATATATCTGCGCGTGTATTTGAGTAATTAAAAGTCCATATAATACGCGGAGAAAATGAATAAGTGAGAAAATGTCGTACTACAAGGCCCTAGTTCATAGGAAGGAAAAATCTCTACCTGTCACCGCCTTCACATGCCGGAGAGTAGATTACACCCTAGAACAGATAAGCCAGAAGAGGACCGAGCAAAGAGGGAGATAATTCTCCACCCTACTATGGAGAAGGGAACTTACTTACCTTTGAAGTTGGAAACGGCTTCTAAAGGCCGACGAATCTAATATATGGTTCATGCCTTATGAATGCTTGGAAGAGGAAACTATCGCATCATTTTTCCCATGAAAAAAATCCTCACTGAACAAACCAGCAGGACCAAAGCAACCAAGTCTTACCACCAGACTATAGATATAGATCGATCATCTTGTAGAAGCCTGATTAAGAAGAGACACTAGTCTTGGGACTGGTGATCATAGATGTAGATGTTTTAATCGAGATTTGAATGAAATGTCAAGAAGAACCCAGCGCTATAAGGAGATCAGCAGCAGGCTGACATAGATCTATAGATGGTATCTCAAGGTTCCCTCTCATGGCATCCAAGATACCGAACCTTGATCTATTTCAGAGCCTGTTGACAAACCTTTATATCTCCGAGTAATAACCTTGCTTTGTGACCGTTTGTTTGAACCGTAGTGTTGGACAGACACTTTCTACCTTTTAATTTCCCCATTTAATATAAATGTTTCCTGGAAGACACTCCTATTCAATAACAAATTGATACCTCGGTGAGAAAAATATTTTAATTCTCATCGATACACATAGGTGATCTTTGTAAAAATTGATAAAAGAAAAGTTAGGATCAGGCATACTTTAGCCACGTTTTAAAAGTTAAAGAGAAAACGAAAACCACGCTATATTTTCGTTTTCTCTTTAACACATAGGTGAATAACCAATAATTCATCAGCAAAAAATATATAAAACTATACATAAGGCATAACGTTTATTACGCAGTATTTCCAATCCTGATGAATGACCAAAACGTCGATATTTTTAGCCGTGGTGACAATTTGATATTTTAGTTTTGAAAGAAAAAAAAAACAGAACCAATTATATTTAACCAGTCAAACCTGTATCATTGAGAGAGCGTTCCCATTTTTATCCAGGGGAAATCACATTCTAAAAACAGGTTGAGTTAGATTAATTTGAGCTCTTTTATTGTTATTTCAAAGACACGATAGATTGAATAGAATAACAAGTAGTTTCCAATCAAAATCGACGATATATCACGGCTAGTGAAAGAAAACGGCTAAGGACAGGTTTGATATTTGGGTGGATTAATATATCTCTGAAATTGATTTACTATCAGAGAATGCTTGTATTCTTTTCAGAAACATCTATATCCTGCCAGCATTTTTACCAGTCTACCTTCCACTATGTCGCGGAAAATACATGATACATGATATAATTTCTGAAAAAAAAAAGTATTTATCGATAACGCAAAGTGCCATCATCGAAATAGAGATCGGCCACAGCGGAACGCCATTTCACCATGTTCTGTCCAAATTTCTTCACCTTCTTAGATGGAAGTTGGAAGTGGGGAGAGATAAACAATGAAAATCATCTTCTTACCTCCTATAGTAACAAAATCGAACAGCTAAATCCCAATCAGCTATCTAAACAATTAAGAGGGACCCTAAAGGTATGATCTATACCAACAGAATCTCTATAAAAAAGCGAACAAATTTCTCAATTATTTCAAAAATGTTAAAAAGAAACCCCTTATATATATGCTAAAACTTTATATAACGAACAAATATATCGCACAGTCTGTTTAATTAAAACTATAACAAAAACACTTTATAACACCCAGGTAGTTGACGATCTATAAATGCACTCCAAGAAAGCCTGTTAATAACTTTAGAACAAAAATATCAAGAATGAAAAATTATTTTTTGTGCATTTGGTGAAAGCTCTTAAAAACAACATTTAGACCTCGAGTTATCGACCAAAATTTCTCTCGGCGTCCTTTCAATGAGAAACTCTTTAAAACCTAACCCTTTATAAGTAAACATAATCAATGAGTGTGTCAAATTTCTATATCATCTCTATAAAAACTCTTTGAAACGAAATTCCGTATAAATTTCTCTAAGAAATATTTCTTGGTTCCTTCGATTTCTTTAGAGAGATTTTTCATTAAAGATACTAAACACATTCCATTGTAAATTTTATTTCACACTAAAAATAAAACGAGACTATGCCACTCTTCTTCTAGAACGTAATTTACATTCAAATGTATGTAATTTACTTCACGTTACTTCACCCACATGTATTATGATCCACACAGTAATTACATTTCTGGTATTAGAATATCTATTTTTACCATTTCCCCCGTTGCATATGTACTTCCGCACATACAATCTCTAATTATTTAGGCTTTTATAACTGCTGTGTTCAATTGTTTTAAAACTTTATCTCTCTGTGTAAGTAGTAAGCTTAATCACCATTTTTAAACATTTGGAGTCTGTAAAATGCTAAAATATTTTCACAAAGAATTTCTTTTTGTTTGTTTAAAGATACTAGCTTTTTCAAGCGAAAATCTCTCTCCCTCAGGTTTATTATAAAAATAAATATCGAGATTTCTTGATTATAGTAAGCACGTAGAAGAGAGATTTACACTTGGAAGCTGGAACTTTTAAACAAACGAACAAAATCTTGTTACAAACCTTTAGCAACTTGACTTCTCTCTCCTAATCATGTCGGGTCTATGTGGGTAAACTACATTTTGGATTATTGTTACGTGGGATTAATAATTAGATTGGATACACACCATACACACAGCATTTTATGTAGAAATACAAGCACGTCTACCAGAAATAAACAAACATGGCAAATATAGATGATATCGTATGTTATTATCTAGTGCTGATCTAAAGGTTGGATGTCATAGAGTTCCATTCTACTCAATCCTGGGACTTCCTTTCTAACCAACATGTAGCTTACTCCACTCCAGATCATTGGTCCAGGGAATGGGCCATTCCACAATATAATTGCCCGACTCTAACTTAAGACTAGACTTCATTGTCTCTTAGGGGCTAAGGACAAAATCAGAACCATTTAAAAATGTTTATTGATAACGCCATATGAATCTGTGCATCTTATCGAGAGAGTGTTAAATTAATTACAAATTTAGTAAAATATATATGCAAAAATGGAACCTTTATTTATCTTTTAAATAAGTGCATCAAAACACGTTTATTTGACACATCAAAATCATACACTTATTTTATTTTTATGTCGAACACACGAATTGGGATTAATGAATAAAAGGTTTGCTTTTGTTCGAATTTTCCAAAAAACTTCTCACGCACGTTTACAATGGATTGATAAATATAAAATATATTCTATACACCATTTAATAAAGAACCGTTTAACTATGGAGATAAACTTTTGTGCGAATGTGTAGAGATCATAGACATTTTTAGCGCTATATAAACAAAGTCTTTAACCTTAAAGGCCATCACACACATAGGCCTATTTAGTCATCAAATAGCAACATAGTTTATTATTCATTACGATTGAAAGAAAGACTTAAGGATCGATACAATTAGTATATGTAGATAACTTATTAATAGCATCGCGAGCGAGTGTCTTAATTAAAACTAATTAACTGACCCAGCGTTGATTGCTGGAATGGTTGACTAGGTCAGCTCCGCCTCCACTCATCATCACAACCACACTTCGAAGATGATAGATAATTTTGAATATGATTATATAGCGCGCGCCATCTGTCTTTAGAAATGTGAACTACTTATTGCGTATATGTTTATCTTAAAAATAAAACCATTTTATACTGCCTTTATTGCAGTGATAAAAATATTAAGGGGGTCTGGGTCTGAGTCATCAGTGGTGAGCCCTCCCAGTGGTTTCCACAGTTTTATCTACCATAATATTGCCACGTGGAAAATTAGGGAAGACAAATTCAGGATGAGACAGCAATTTTATTTGAGGCAAGAACAAACTATGAATGAACAAACAAAAATGAATAAACAAAAGATAAGGAATGAGGGAAGTTTACAGAGTAGTAAAATATAAACATAAAACAAATGATACTCTGTTAATACTAGTGTAGAATAATAAATACTTCGCTCCAATATTGTATCGGGTTATATTTTGCTTATACATCCAGCACGCTATATACATGGTGGTTCCACTGCTACCTAGTACATATCGTCCCTACAACTGCAAACTATCGAATGTGAAAAATTCAATTTTTCATCATCTCATTACTGAGAGCCTTTTTTTTTTTTTTACCCCGCACACGACGCCTGTGGAATTTTGGCGGGAAATGGGCGACTATAATATGTCGCCCATTTCCCGCCAAAATTCCACAGGCGTCGTGTGCGGGGTAAAAAAAAAAAGGCTCTCAGTAATGAGATGATGAAAAATTGAATTTTTCACATTCGATAGTTTGCAGTTGTAGGGACGATATAATATTTGATGATATTATTGTAAAGAAACACATATTGCCAGTAAATTTATTTGTTACAAATTTTATCGATAGATGGCACAATTAAATTTAATTTACTAATACATATAATTGAACCTTAGTTATCTCTTCAGTGAAAGTCTAGAGACAAGTTTTACTCTGCCCATTGAAAGATGGTTAGATAGGAGTGTACTAATCTAAGAGAGTTAGGTAACTAAACGACGCATTAAAGATAATTCTTTACGACTTTGATCGATGACAGTTGCTCCAGAAAAATGCCATAGGGGACAAGATAGAGAGAAACAAGCCTCCAGCAGTAAATGGCCGATTTCTTTGACAAGCTATCTCGACCCTTTCTTACTGCACTGTACTGGTTCAGGAATGGTGGGCCAATAAAACCACTGGCCAAGAGTTTGAAAGACTATTGACATTGTGCATAAGGCCTAATATAAGATAGGGACACAACTCTAGAGAAAAATAACTTATTAACGAATTCAGAAATAAAAATTTTCAAAAACTGCTTTTGAGCTTATCCAGGATCCCTAACTCACCTTTTCTTTCCTGTGTGCAGTTCCAAAGAAATTTGGTTCCCAGCCGTTGATTTTACTGAAGCTTCTAACTTGGGTTCCTTCCAATTCCACCTCATCTCAGTTACCAGATGGTTATAACCTTCTCATTTCATCTAATTCTTTAATCCCCTTTCCATCTTTAAAGAAATCATTTAATCAAAACACACACATTGTTCCTCTACACCATCTACTGAATGGCCAGTCCGCTGAGATATTATATGGTAAATGACACCAGATCAGTAAATTCTACATGATGTGTCGGGGTAGCATCATTGTTGGCAGCTTCATACTGGAGTACTAACTGCAATCTTATTGTCTGAGTGTCGTATTAATGCCCTGAAACATTACCTTTAAATAATAAACGTTTATATCTGGCGCTTCGCTTATCTAATTACTATCTTTACATATGAGGAAACCTCGGCTAGAAGAGTTTTTTTTTATTTATTTCAAGATGAAGTGTCCTCATTTTTAAATAACTTTGAATGCCGGCCAGGCCACCTCTATCTTCGAGATAAATATCTATAGTTTTAATTTGCGTCAAAAATTCTTTAGGTTATGTCTTCTAAAAGATTCAATTTTTAGGAGATTTTCCTTAATCTATATATCTACCATGGATATCACAAGATTCTTGCTACAGTCCATAGCGGATAGAGATTAGGAAGATTCTCCCGGAGCTTATCTCTTTTTTTGTTTATGTTACAATAAAAAATTTGATGCAAATGAAGCTCTTTAATGAATAACCTTTTCGAATTTTATCTTGTTCGATATTGTTTTTTTTTTTAAATTTCTAATCCAAATTGTGTGTTGATCGGTTGTGGCGTTACATGCTTCAAAGAGAAGGATAAATGGAGTGTGGAATTGACAATTAAACCTGTCTAGGATGATAGAGGCGGAGAATTTGATGTGAATCTGGTCATTCAGACTCCCTAAGCTATGTGTGTAGTTGTATGCAACGAATATATTTTTCATAAACCAAATTCTTATTAAAAAAAATAATTTTAAAATTTTGTACAGTTTTGTTCACGTTAATTCCTTAATTTTAAGATTTAAAATTCATAATTTTGTGTTAATGTTACTAACTTTAGCATGGTTTACCTGTCCGAGAACCAAAAAAGGTTAAGAAACGCTGTTTTAGTGTAAAGTTTTCCATGTTTTATATGTGATATCTTAATATTGTAATGTACAGTTTTATCGGAACGCGCGTTAAACTGTATTTGTTGTTGTTTACAGGTGTTCATGAAGTTTCGCAGGAAAGCGTCGCTACAGAGGTAAGTCTTTTTAAAAAATTTATTTATTCCTGTATTTTTATATTTTTCTACTTTTATATAAAATATATGAGATTACATAAAAATAATTCACGTGTTTGATTGCCATAGCAACCTTTTATGATTTTTTTAATACCGTAAAAAGCTCTACATTGTTTGAGTATTAATTAAAAAAATATCTATGGAATTATATATTTAATATAAACATATTTTTTACTTTCCAATAGTTAGACTGGCGGAACGCTTATCTCTTCGTCTAGGATTGTTTACTTTTAGAAATTTTATTTACTTTTGATCATGTACTGTTTAGACCCACGCGACCTTAACTTCTTGTTTGGGTTTTAATGCAACTTGCCCTAGGTATCATATGTCCAGTTAATCTCTCTCTCTTTGTATTTTAATTGTGGTATAATATGTGACTATACTGCTGTGCTGGCTGAAAATGTTGGAATATCTTATTCCTATGTGTCAAGTTTGGAGATCTTTCATCAACCCTTCTGGAGACGGAGGAATATGAAGGATTTTATTTGAATTATTTGGAATTCAGATATCCTCTTAGCAAGTTCATATGCCTTATTTTTATGGTTAGTTTCTTTTCGGCAAAATAGTTTGCCATAAATTGTTATAATTGGTAAGTTTTAATGAATTCTATGTTGGATTCATAAAAAAATAGAATATGTTCTTGACCAACAAAGGCCAAGGTTAAAAAAAAAAAAACACGAATCTTTAGGGGGCCGTTCTGAATTTTCCAAAGTTGTTGTAAGTAAGATCAGCTTTTGTAATGCCGTATTACCTAGACTTACGGGGGAGTTGTATAGCTCTCTTTCTTTTGATACCAATCCAGCCCTTGTATTTCTTTTGTTCTGATAGGTACTGGATACACATTTCAAGGCAATTTTATGATTAATGACAGTTAAGATTTATTTTGTGTTATATAATTCCTCAATTCTTATTCGGACTTAGGTCGTCATGTGTATCAAGCCTAGAACTTACCATTAGGCCACATTTAAACTTCTAAATTCTTATTAAAACTACGCAAAGTGGTATCTCGGTGTATGCAAATTCAACTTGGACGATTTTCGTCGTTCCTTTATTAGTAGCCTAACTTCGGGGTACAGTAGAAACAGCCATAGAGGTGACCATTTAAACACATAGATGATCCTGGTCTCTTCTAGAGGTAGTGTCTCATTAGAAGTTAGGCTCTCAACAAGGCGGTCTCTTGTGGGATGTTTAACTGTATTGTAGAAATTATCGCTCAATATATATGCCGTAATCTTTAACGTCTATTTTGATGGGATCTCGTTAAAATATTGTTAAGGTTGTTTATATTCGTCTCATTGTTTATATTCACCACCCCGAGGCTGACTTAAATAAAGAGAGAAAGTACAATACCTCATCGACCCTGGAAATATGCAATAATAAAAATAAAGCATACGATACAATCTCGCAATACAGATTTATCTGGTCATGCTGAGACTTGACCATTCAGAGCTCGAAATAGATTGATTGTCTCTTTCGCCCTACTCAATGAGCCAAGCAATCAAAATGGCGGCTGCCAAAGTTCGCTTTCCAGCTTTCCGATTGGTGGACATTATTAGGCCAAACGATACAATGGTGAAATTGATTTTTCCCCTTATTTTATCTCTCGCTATTGTTGCCATTGTTTTTTCCCGCCACTTCCTACTGTCTTCCGGCTAATATTTGAGGCATTGTTGGGTCGTCTGCTGCGTTTTGGAAGTAATTGTTGATGATCTTTTGGTGCGATTAAAGTGATGGGGGACGAATCATAATAGAGAATAGGTGTATTATGAAAGGGTTACACAGAGAAATTCTTGTAAATGTGAATGAAAGATTGGGTTTCTTTATTATAGGAATTGACTAAGTTAAAGCAAAACAAGTGTTCCATCTGAGCGAGTACATTTTGTAAATTTAAAGATGACTTTTGAACTGAACCAATTCAACCACCAATAAGAATCAATTCTTTAGACGATTGCTCTCTTCTCGGAAAGTTCTACTGCAAATTGAATAAAATCCATGTTCATATTGTTTGATGATGTCAAAAGTGAAAAATGCCTTACAGAGAACTATATTCTTCCAGAATTTATTCACATATAGTTTAAATATAAAAACTGCTTTAAGTAGGTAAGTATTGAAACTTTTTAGAACATTTTTAAAAATAAAAATGACATTCTCTCGAATGTCTCTTACAATCTTACCCGGGTAGTTGGAGATCTAAGGATAAGCTCCAAGAGCCTGGGTGACCTGGTTATTAATAAAGTACAGCCTCTTCTCGAAATAGTTTATAAAGAAAACAAAATGGTTTATTCTATATTGATCCAAAATAATCTCGTTTAAATATAATTACAGCTCTATATGTACTATTTTCCCACATAACTTTCGAATTTTTTTCTTACTCTTTTTTTTCCCCCCACAAGTATTGAATGCTATGCGTGTTGTATTTGACAAAGGGAAACCCGCAAACACTCGTAAACTCGGAAATACGATGGGTAAGCGCCGTAATAAATATATGTGTGTGCGTCAAATTATAATAAATAATTTAATAAAAAATGTTTCCTTTCGGGAATTGAACCCAGATCCTAGATAAACAAGAAGGATCTGGGGAATGGAGTTTCAGTTACGAAAAAAAAAATCAAAATTGGCTAAGATAAAGGTTAAAGGAAATTCCTAAATTCGGCTACACAAAATGGTAAATTTCAGTTATTATTATAATATTTGGTATTTCTGAGTTGACTTCAAATTTTTTTCGGCTAAAAAAAAAAAGGTAAATATCGCTAAAATTGGTTGAACAAACCCGGAATTGTATAAATTTGTTTAAAAAAACAGAAAAAGAAAAATGGCCATATACAAATGGTATAGTATCTATCAAGGAATGAATATTTATATATGAAAATATATAATAATAATAATAGTATTAATGTTTACTATAGATCAGCTATCGTATTAATTGATAGAATAAATATCGAATTTGGTTATAATAAAAATTAATAAATATCATTTAGATGATTGAATTTGATTAAAAATGTAAATCCCAAAAATTTGTAAAACTTTAAAGCTCTAGAAATGTCACTATTTCTATAGTATTGTGGTTCATCCAGTACTGGACGTTGGTGACATCTCACTGATAATCTCTTTCGTTCTGTCTCCTGCCAACTTGGCAGTTTCTTCCAGGATCGGTCTAATTCCATCTAGGTCTTATATCCCTCCTCTTTCCCCTAGCGTTCACTTGTACAATAATTCTCTCCAGGCATGACTTGGCTGGTGACGGGAGTCTCTCACAATTCCTTGTCCTGGATTTTTATCTTTAGTTCGTCTAAGATATTCGTATTTTTCTTGAAGTTCACACCGTGAACTCTAAACACTCTCTCTGCGCCAAAAAGACAGAACATTAAAAAAAAAAATTGATTCATATTGCATAGAGATAAACTTGTGCTTATGACCTAGGTATATAATATCAAAATAACTATAGCTCTATATATTATTATTTCCCATGTAACTTTTTAAGTTAGAATTTATTTCGATTTTTTCCCCCACTCCTTTTCTGTATCTCTCAGAGGAAAATCTATATATAAGACTAAAAGCTTTGATAAAGTCATTGATTGATTTTATAGGGAAATCAAAAGCTAAGATATCAATACCAATTAAACAGGCTCTCGCTAGAGTTAGGAGAAAAATAAATAAATAAATTGTAGGAGTACTGTGCTGACGTATCTCACTCCCAGATCAGCCATGACAGAATTCTTCCCACACACAAACTCTATGCAACAAACAGGTTCTAATTAAAGTTGGAAAGTGCTCTGGGGTTAGTTAACAGGAGAACAATGTCCACCCCATTGTCTCAACATGCCCTCTAGAGTTACGCTTCCTTTTTTGTTCTTTGTTCTTGAGATAGCTCTAGCCGAGTCAACGCTGTTTGCTACAATAACCGCACAATATATATACACTTTCTATAACGAACCGACCCTTTTTTTTAGTTATATATAGAGAGAAAGATTTTTAAATATAATATATATTGCGGGAAAAGAATATGCAAATAAGCCGGTAATCGTACTTAGCGTTCATACATCGAGATTCTAAACTACGACAGTAACTCCTTCTAGACCTAATTCGTATATCTTTTCTCCTCTATCAAATATTGTAGAAACATATTCGGGGAAAACAAGCGGATTATATTAAATAACATATTATTGAACTAATTGACATGTTCTGGGGTTGGAATTGACTATGCCAATGACTTCTTCCATACCTAACTCTATCCGTTTCCTTTCTAGCTGTTCCCTTCAGCTTAAACAATGGAAAATACAATCGAGTATCTTCAGCACCAAATTCTTTAAATAGAAAAATCTCTAATAATTTCTTCATAAATCAAGAAAAACGTACGCGTTTCAGGCTGTTGCCATCGTCAGCCTTATGTAGACTGTACTTAAAAAACAAACAAACAGAAGCTGGTTCAAGAAAGAATAATTGACCAATATTTTGGACAATTAAAGAAAAAACAACAATCGTTAATATTTATTCCGGCACATGGCACAATCCACCAGTAAATATCAGTTTCACGATCAAGAGAGATGTCATTTTCTTAATTTAACCTCATTATCCCTGTAAAATTTCTTTTTTTTTTTTCACATTTTTATCATATTTCAAGCAACTTATACATTTAGGTTTAGAGAGCCTCGAATTCTTCCGTCATAGATGCGACGATATCTTACTGTTGGCTGTTCTCATAATGTTACCATCAGGATCATCTGCTTTCACCTCTTTTTAAAGCCTATTTACTCGCATATTGGGATCCTAAAATAACGGACGCTATAAATGTAACTTGAATCGATGCACTCTATATATTTTTTAGTATTTATTTATTAGTTTAATATTATTATTGAAGTTAGAGAAATTAGAGAAACACAAAGCAATCTTATTACTGCTTGGTTTCGTTTTTCGAACGAAACGGAATACAGTCCGAAACACGTACACAATTGGCTCTGATTTATCAAGAGGTTTTTAGGTGATATTAGGAAATAATCAACGTTTAGGTGATAATTATTCTTATAGATGGCGCTATATCAGCAGCAACATTTATTTACATACTCAGGAGAGATGTGGATAATATATTTCGACTGTACGTAGCTGACAGGGAGTTGACGTCTAAGTGACATGGGAAGACAGTCACGTGTCGCTGAGACTCCACGCCTGAGTTACTTCATATTGTTCCGTTTTTTGAGTTGGCACCGCCAAGGACAAGTTCACTCCTTGACCCTCAGTCTGACTGTCGAGGTGGACAATCAACTGTCGTTTTTGTCATCTTCCGTAATGTCTTTAAGGCTTTTAATTAGTGAGATTGGCTTTAATGCATCGGGGGTTTAGCGCAATGGGATTGTCTCTGTTTTTTTTTTTAATGACTACTAAATGATTACCCTTTGATTAAGATGCTATTTGGACGTTAGTGCAAAAAGCGTAAAAAGGAGATAACCACGGTATATCAAGGTAATAAGTCACAAATTACTCAATAATAAAGGTGAAGTAAAAACTAGCGTTCAATAATACCACACCAGAACAAGGTGAAGTACACACATTAAAGGATATATGTCATATATAACAAATATTTTAAATAATAAACTACAATGTATACAGAGAGAATTTTAAAATTGCGATTCTCGATTAAATCCAGTAATATCTTATGGCAATTAAGAAATTTACATACCACAGAAATGAATATCCAATTTTGATACTAATATCTATTTGCAACTTTTTTTAAAAAATTCCTTGTTGATAAAGCAGTCTCAATAGGACAATTATTTCCGGGTGTTTTTCTATTGTCAGAGAGTGTGTATATTTATTGCTCTGTTACACGTTATGATAAAAAAAAGGGTATTATTTTCACTCTTAGTTTTAGTTTTGCGTGCCAAAGACAACTCCTTTTAGACCTAGACGATCACAATTCAACGAAACAAGAATATATAGCATGAAAAACTGGAAGATGGAGGTTGAGGAAATTACCAAATTCTTAGGTTCATTCATTTAAAAAAAAACACAATAGAAAACTACAGAAATAAACAAATGGCCCTCCAACAAAACATGAGAAATTTTGAAAATATGGAAATCTCCTAATTCCTTGCAACACCAAAATAAGATTTTACGAAAGCACAAGCCATATTCTTATACTCCTCTCAAACATGAAACCTTGCATAGTCTATGTATAAATCTCATTGTTGACACTCAGATAACTGCTTCAACTTGGTTATACTTGCCATGATATCACATGACAAACGAAACCTTCCTAATTGAAAAAACAATACTTAGCAACTAATAGACAATATTACTATGTTAAAAAAAAATAATGGCAGAGCAAATGGTTTTAATCCAAGCAATTCAAAATGAGTTTTCTCTTAAAGTACCAGACATGTTCTGTCTGGCCACCTAGGGAGTAAGTAGATGCTTAAACAATTGAGGATGATGTTATTAAAGTAGATGTTTGTTGATATTCTAAATATGTTGCATTTTTATATACAGATTCTTCAAAATGAATGACCAAACCTTGTATATATTGTAACAGAATATTTATTATTTTATTCACAGAATATTTTAATTCCTATATTTAGTTTCTCCCCCGAAAATGTCTCTCTTTCACATTATGTAAATAAGGTTTCTATCAAATTGTTTACAAAATAAGTTGCCATATATCCTTATATTTGTCGTCCCTCATTCTCTACGTTGCACAATATATCTTATTAAATAAATGGTTATACAAGGACATCAAAATTCGAAACTATTATAGACGCGTATGATTCTTTTTAAAAATAAACAATTTCTACTGTCCTTATTGCAATGGAAAAATTAATGGGAGGGCCTGACTCATCAGTGGTGAACCCTCACAGCGGTTTTGCAAGTTTAATCTACCAGTTTAATGGTACCCTCCCATTAATTTTTACATTGCAGTAAGGACAGTAGAAATTGTTTATTTTTATAAATAATCATACGCGTCTATAATAGTTTCGAATTTTGATAACAGATGGCACGCTAATGCCTCATAATACAAGGATATACGTATATATTATAAGGGGTGTGTTCATAGAGAGTCAGCAATTGAAGCGATGGACTGCGTGGAATCAGTGTTCCAGGTGGGAGAAAGTGACCCACCTGTGGTGAATGACCCTCAGGCGTCATTTACATCTCTTTGTACCTTCTTCTTCTTCTTTTTCCTCTCAGACGAGTTTTTCTAACTCTTCTTGCCCCCCCTTTTTTATCGTCTTGTTTTTATGGTTTGAGGTTTTGCACATAAAGTCGATCCCATTTATCTATACAATTCAATACTCTATCAAAAAATGGTCAATGAATTGTATTTGATGAGAAGAATAATTATATTTTGAAGATTTTTCTTTCTCTCTTTTTTTGACCAAAAAAATAATATTTATTGCTTTTTATAAAAATGAAGTCATGCGGTTCTTTAAAAAAATATTGTTTACATCACATACAAAATCCATTATTTATAAATAAAAAATAAATAAATAATTAGTTGATGTAGCTATATTTTTACCAAATCAACTTCCAACTCTAACTAATGATATTCGAAAATATTGTCTACACTTGTAAATTTTACATAGTGACCCTTCTATGATTTCAATGGAGATTGTTTTTATTGATTTTTACTTTTTTTTTTCATAGAGTAAATATATGATTTTTTCGCTTATTTGTGTGTATGAAGATTATTTTTTCGCAATTTCTTAAAAAACGAACATTTTGCATCATGTGTATGTGCAAGACGAATTTCTATACTTATAGACGGGGAAGATGAAAAATGATTAGAAGGGCTTGGCTCATCAGTGGTACTCTCCCAGCGATTTCGCAGATTTGATCTCCCAGACCACTTCAACAATGCTATTGTTCATTCTGATTACATAGTTGTACTTGATGGCTTATTGATCTTGTTTTTATTTAATGTAATTGTGGAGATATGGCTTCTGTGATTTATTCATGGTGTTATATGTGTGTTGTTTTACTAATGGTTCATAAATAGGCTTTATTGTCTTGTCCTTCAAGCTGAAGAACTGAGCTTACAGCAAACTATCTTTCTACCATTCGAATATTTATGTTTAAACCATTCTGATTACCAAAACTATACTCCACATAGTATCCATACATACACGTTCAAACAGCACGACATTTTAGATTAGGTATCAGAATCTGTTTGATTACTTACACTCCAATTTTTTAAAATAGCTTAACCACACAACCATCTTGAGAATCAATTAAAGTGAGAATGTTGCTAGGCGTTGTGTCTGTCGCAACAAGAGTGGATACAGGCGAGGGCTGTCGCAGCATGGCGACCTCAGAGCGTTCCGGATGGTCAAACGCCGTCGGGTCAATAGACCAGATCCTGTTGTGGCATCTCTGGGAGGATGGCCCACATTCTGCCGCCGGTAGCTCTTCTGGTGACACATGTTCGATTTGTCACCCTTCCTTCCTTCCTTCCTGGGTGTCATCCCACAATTGGCGGCTTTGTAGAGCTTTTGGTGTATTAGGTGTACAGCAGGGACCGTGATTCGTATCCTTCTCCTATTGTAGACATTATAAACCTGAACTAGAGAATTCTTATAGCATTACAAATATTCTTAGTGTTTTGTGAGAAATAGTTAAGAAGTCATCAGGCACGATTTTGTTCAGATTAAGAATGAGTTTAGGGAGCATAAATAAGGCAACAAAGCTCCATCTATATATATGAAATAAAAGTATTAAAACACAACATTTTTTCTTTACTGCGATGAAAAATGTTGGGACGGCTTGGCTCATCAGTGGTGAACCCTCCCAGCAGTATATTTATATATAATTCTACTGTCCTATAAGCTTATGTCCATAGTTTACTTGAATGTCATTTCTAAGATTCCACCCTTCATTGTCACATATATAAGCAGAATCATCCAAAACAGTATTAGAGATCTAAAAATCGGTCTGGTAGATTAAATTGGCGAAACCGCTGGGAGGGTTCCTCTCTGAGTCAAGCTCTCCCAATATTTTTTTATCTCAGTAAGGACAGTAGAAGTTTGTTCTATGTGTAAAAGAAACATTCGTGATTTGATGCTTTCATTTCTTAACCCTCTATCGCGGCGAAGTTTCATCCGGATGGCGGAAACGTAATGCGGAACAAACATTTATTTCTATTTAAACGGATTTATTCAAAATCATTAACCTCCTTTATCTATTCATCGCAAATACTTTTCCATGACCCCACATGCAGGTAAACGGCGTTGCCATTGTGAGTCTTTTGTATTCTCTTCCTCTTTGTATTGTTGTACATTCCTAGACGGCCAGGCTAGCTACGTACTGCTATTGTGAATGGTAATGGTCTAAGATATTTGGTCTGTGTGCCATCCACACTTTCCTCACATGGCACACATACCGGTGGGAGTGGCGTCTACTCTGGCGTCGTCCTTTTTGTGCGATTGATAGTACCTACCCTACAACTTTCTAAAATACACTTACGGACAAAACTTAAGGAAGTGGAAAGTCTTTGTATCGCCAGTTGAAGGAGACAGAAGCAATTTTGTTCACACTTGGTTATCTCGTGTGTTTTCAATAAAGGTCACTGTAATATCTTACAGAGTTATTGTCTGAATCCCAATATATAAAAATGAATGTTTGTATGTCCGGTATACAAATTCGCAGTAGTTCACTAATTCAAACCAAAATTTCCATACATAGGTAAAAAAATACGGGGAAGACGATAGGCTATTTTAAAAAATATATAAATCAATTATTAAAACTATATATTTTTAGTCAGAAAATGATGATGACGATATTGCTATATCATGTTTGATTATCAGATACAAAATTATATCGGGAAAAATTCCAAAAAGCAGAGACTACGGGTGAAACCAGTTCATTATTTTATACGCAGGAACAAAATTCAAACAGAAAAACATTCATTCGAGCAGAAAACAAAAGCCAGATCATCTTTCTATAAAAATATCGCTTCTCAGACACAAAGTTTGGAGCGGGACGTTTCACAAGAGTGACATCCACGGCGCCAATTTATAATTGTAACGAATAGTATTTGAATAAAAACATTTAATCGGGTAAAACCCGGGCGTTGCCCGGGTCATTCGGCTAGTATATGATAAAAGGTTCCTTAAGTTTTGTCTCTATGAGTGTAGATGTTGTGGACCATTCAACTCTTGTACAAGCTCAACTATACCATTATTGTTTTCCTTATCCCAAGTACACATGGTACAGGCCATGATGATTATAGTGGTAAAGAGTTTGTGATGGCTTTGCTTGCACTGTAAGTACAAGTATATACTATGTGTCTTCACACATGTAAAAATCAGTTCAACTTTTGCACTTAAAAGTGTGTCTAAGGGTCGTTTTTTTACTTTCACTGACTAATGGGGTTGGATTTGTGAAAGAATCGGAAGCCAGTTTCTTTTAGAAAAAGTGCCGAATTCAATACCGGGTCGTGTAAATATGGGGCACGTCATAATGACGTATGAGAATTGTCTGTTCTGCATATGTTCCGCTTAAGTTTCTCCATATTGTTGACTTATCCGGATAGAATAATGATGATATACAGTGAGTTAAATAGAAGTCATAATTTCGACTTCGGAATATGCAAATTATTCCGATAAGAGTCTAAATTACATATCCCGTTGATTCCACTCAGGTTTCTACCATATTTTACCTACCTGGAGGAAACTATCTTGCAGGATTCATAGTTCCACAACGCTCTGAATATCACTCATTTTAAGAACCAGTCAATAACAAGTGACGTCAGATTTGTGGAGGCTTTTGAGATGAGATTCTGGGGTGGTTTGCTGAAAATACCGTGGACGGAACATATCACAAGTGACGAGGTACTATAATAAAATGATAAGTAAATTCAGATTGAATAGGTCATGAGATAAGATAACTTATTCCAAAGATTGATTAAAATACGTATTGAAGGCACACCAGATATCAAAAGGACGTTCTCACACTACGTTTGTAGACTAACTGAAGTGAGAAAACAAGACAACATCAGTTGAAGTCTATGGATTAAGCAGGAGACTGATTGAGTATGTACACCAGTCTCAGGATACATACTAATTCAATCTAATACAATATTGAAGCGGACTGGAGAATAAAATGACGAAACCGCTGGGAGGGTTTACTACTGATGAGTCATGCCTTCCCTCTTTCAATTTTTAATCATTGCAGTATAAAGGCTTTAGGACACTTTAAAAAAAATGGCGCTTATAAAATAGATTTCAAATTTTCAACGATAGAGGGGGCTAGGTTGATGGTGATATATTTTATAAAGGGAACCATTATAAAATGGGAATCAGATCACGTCAGCAACAACCTCATATAAATTGAAATCAAATAGTGGTAAAGAAGAAGAAATCTGGGAAATGAAGAATCCTCGTAAATAATGGAAAAGGAAGTTATTGAATAATGGGGTCGGAGGTACAAGTTGGAAGATCATAGCCCTGACCTGATCCACTGACTTTATCCTTATCTGCATCTTTCCTTCCCTAAATCCATGCTGGCATGACGGATTGTACCTAGTCCATTGTTCAAAATAGCTGATGTCTCCATTTAAGAGTGAGATTTCGAAGATCATCTTGGCAGCTTTAAAAAAAAAAAATGTTTTTAAAATAACTACACACATATAGCTTTATTAAGACCACCGGTCTTATACAGATTCACCGCAGGAAGGAAGCACAGATATACTCCAGGCAGCACAGAACCCAACAAAAGCTTCCATGTCCGACAAATGTCCAATTAATTGTTATTAAAATAACCACAACGTTTTTAAAATGTTTTATTGGAAGTTTTCGAGTTTAACCTTATCTCAAACTATGATAATGTAAAAGGACTAAAGCATTATCCGGTCGCATATTAGACGGGAAAATTCGAGAGAGATAAATACTGATGAGTTAAGGCCTCCCGATATTTTTCATAGGAGTTTGGACAGTAAAACATTGTTTTATTTGGAAAAGAAGAGAATTGGGGGCTTTACAGTTTCATTTCTTATATTGACTATTGTAATAGAGAGCTTTCATTGTGTGTATCTTGTTAGCAGCGCTTGTTCCTAGTCCATATATATCCTAACTAAGTGATTAGATGTAGCAGCTTGAAGGTCTTTTCAAAACAATTGTTGCCTTTATTTTATAGAAAGTTTTTTCCCGAGTGTTTTTTTCTGCAAAAAACGAAATTCCAGTGGTCTCTCCATTCTATTACCCAGTTGTTTGGTTTAGTAAAATGGTCGACCGTTCTTATCTACATCGCTCGTCTGGATTGTCTCCTTTGTCTTTTTATTCTTCCGTGTGTAGACCACACTTTATCTGAAGCTAGCTGTGATTACGTCTTGTAACATTAACAAAACTCTAAATGGTGAATTAACAGGTTTTCTAACTATTCAATCAAGATGCAGGCATATTGAATGTGTTTGTTGACAAAATATTCTATAAAAAAAAATAAAAAATAAAAACACAGCTGTAACCTTTTTTTAGTCAATTTTACATTTGATTGAAATATTTATTCTCCAAGAATCTCAAATACGATTCCGGTATAGAAATATAATAGGAATATTGCCCATTATATATTTAAGACCAAATATTTTATATATAGCGAAAGCATAAACATATAATTTTATTGAAATGTTTTAAAATAATTTGATATACAGACACAACCATATCTCTCCATATCGCCTCCAGATTGCTGGCGGTAGGTGATGGTAGAAATTGACAACGACTAAATCCTTACTATCCAATTAAAATTCAACAACACCTAGCAACAAATTGTTAAAGAAGAAGGTAAAAGTCTCCAGACGATGATTTACCTCCTTTCTAATCTCACGCTCCAATGGACATATCGTGGAGGAAAACTTTTTCCGTGATAGCTTTCTCCCGATGACATTGTCCAAATATGGTCGTACACCTTATCTCTCGACAGACTCTTCTATCATTGTATGGTGAACATTTGTCAATATAAACCTTCTTCTGTGAAATGTGATTCTTTTAAATTTCATTTCATTGAGTTGAAAATAATTTATCATAGATATTTTTTTCTAGGGTGGGTATATTATCAAGCAATGATGGAGTCACTAAACACACAAAGGAAATCTCTATATAAATATTTTTAAAAAACACATATATTTAACTTAGATAGTAAAAAGACATATATTGGATTGAGAATAAAAGATTTATTTGCCAATATTTCGGCTGGCTGAACGCCAACCTTTATCGAGGCATTACATTTTTGTATACACAAACTCAGCGCCGCATAGTAAGTTTGTGTATACAAAAAAGTAATGCCTCGATAAAGGTTGGCGTTCAGCCAGTCGAAATATTGGCAAATAAATCTTTTATTAAATCCAATATATGCCTTTTTACTATCTAATGATTTAAGTATGGATTGCTCTATTTTCAGAAAAATATATTTAACTGTGTGAAAATGGTATTATACAAAGGTGAAATATGTTAGATAGAATCAGGTGGATAAATTAAGAAAAAAAGACATCTTCTTATCGCGCAGCTAAAAGTTGTTGATGACTTACGCCATCAGAATAAATATCAACTAATCAAATGATTAGTCAAGAAAAAGGGTATTTGGTCAATTCGATAATATATTTTAAAAAAAAATCAACGATTAGTTGAGATATTTATCCCGATTAGTTGCACGATCAAGAGATTACTTTTTTCTTGATAATATTTAACTATAATAATAAAATATTATTTTGGATAATGAAATCTCTCGAAGAATGTAATAGTATAAACACACACAAAAAAAAAAAACATTTTATGATCCAAGATATGCTTTTATGAAAATATTATATAATAACGAGCGCTCATTATTTCAAATTATTTACTATATACACTACAATGAAAAAACTAAGTGTCAATTCCTTTAAATAAATCATTTATTTATAGTGTATTAATTATTACCTCTTTTTTTTTGCCGATAGTCCTCGTCACAAAGAGAAAAAATGAAAAGGTAGCAGACGATTATTTTTTAAGAAGATAATATATTCACACCAATTAATCACACGAGGGGTTCATTAAAAAAATAAAAAGAAAGAAGTATGCCATTAATCACACAATGTTGATTACAAACTGGCTTCCCGGTAAATACCGACCAAAAGATCTCTTTTCATCGCCTTACGAAATTATCGTCTGCTTCCGATTAGTCGGCGATAGAGAGCGCTGATGGGCAAAGCTGATTGGACACACCTATAAGCCAATTAAGTTTCTCCACTTTTAATTGAGTCATTATTTATAAACACATTATACTTTCTTTAATCCCCTAATCTATTATAATTTAAAATAGAGCATTTTTTAGAGTGCCATCTATTAATAGAAATTGAAACACTTTAGAGCTACTTTAATATCTTTAGAATTTACCAGCTGAATATGGACCCGGCTTCGCCCGGATATAATACAGGTACATTCAATCAGGGTTTGTTAGGAAGCCTATTCAGTTAAATATTTTGGCTCCATAAAACATTGTGCAAAATGTAACGGCCTATCAAATTTATCTATTGGCCCTACTAGCTGATGAAAAAAAAATCAGAGCTACAGAAAATTAGTTTTAGCTTTGTTAAAATTCATTCAGGGCAAACATCCACTCCATACTGAATCTATTCTTGACAAGATACATTAATGATTTATAATACAATATAATGCGGCTAATGATTGTAGAACGACATTTGAAAAATATCCCGCATGTGTTTCTTTTGAATGAAAACTCGAAATTTATTTTAAGGAGAAATAACGATTATTTCTAACCTTAGGGATGAAGTATGAAAGTATGAATTGTGAAGAGTGATGATAAACGGAAAAATAAAGTGTCCAGGGATGGGAATCGAACCCACAGTGTTCCGCTTACCGGGCAGATGCCATGTCCACTAGGCTACCTATTTTTCCGTTTATCATTACTCTTCACAATTCATACTTTCATACTTCATCCCTAAGGTTAAATATAATCGTTATTTCTCCTTAAATAAATTTCGATTTTTCGTTCAAAAGAAACACATACGGGATATTTTTCAAATGACGTTCTACATTAATGTTTGTTACTCTTGTCCACACCAAAACTACTGAATAAATCATTGGAAAATGTTGCATATAGGTAGCTGAATATATATAGATTAACATATTAGCCATTCAAAGGCTAAAATTAGACACATAACAAACCACTTAGCATATTTTGGAGTTATAAAATGATAATTATTTACTGATTGAATCACCCAGTTTCGCCCGGCTTCTCTCCTAGCGAATGTTAGCCAGACAAACATTGTTTTAACATATGTTATATATTACGATTATATTATTATTATAACTCTAATTATATATATATATGGAAAAAATATATAATTATATATTTTTCCATATTTCATACATATACCCTCAAGTAAAAATTCACTCGGATAAAACCTGGGCGTTGTTGATCTGTTCATTTGGCTAGTTATACATGTTTTAATCGAATGGGTCATTGTCATATTATTTGAATCATGACACATTCAAAAATATTCCGAATAATAGAATTGACATCGCGAGTGAGCAAGTTGAAAATGCTGAAGTAGTCAAATTTATATTTAAAAAAAAGTTCTTATACGTAGTATATGTATGTAACTTTGTGGTCACTCAAAAGGTTTAAATGCGAAATAGAAGGTACAGCAACCTAAGGCCTGGATGTCCCTTGGTAACCTAATGGAGATGTTCTTATGGTATAAAGTAGCCGCTAACTCCCCATCATGAATATGACGCCTCTGCCACCGCTGCAGAGTTTAGCGGAGAATCGCCAGCGGGTCTCCAGCGACACCACGTATTTCGCTATCTACGAAGAATACGTAGATCGCATGTTTCGCCGCTGAGGAGATGGTGATGGCGTGGTCCTCGAGTACTTGAGATACTTGAAATAGAATATACACAAAAGTCTTTATTAGGGACATGCCCCATACATATTCTCCCAATTGGGTAAGGTAATAATCATCTTGTGTTATTTACATAGGTAGTAAGATAGAAATTGAACTGGCTTTACTCTTCGTCTCAAAGTCATTCAATTGTTGACTGGTCCTTACATAATGATGATCTAAAATATTTATAGTAAGCTATTGCCTTAGATTTGTTTGCTGATATTTTTTAAATAGAATATATCCTTGTATCAAGGGATATTCAGATTTAAAACGATTAAATGATACCCT
>CP092867.1:17667724-17760188 GCA_030710605.1 Cordylochernes scorpioides | reverse complement strand
AAAAATCATCAAATTGTTCTTTTTAAATTAAAAGAGTACTCTTTAAATTAATGAAAAATAATATGGTCAAAGTATTATATTATGTAACATATGTGTTAAAATATAGTCAAGATAAATGTTTTTTTTTTTTAATAACAAAATATTACATTTGTCACATTGTATACCTCTACATAAAAATGAAAATCTTTAAGCTTTTATAGTTACAAAGATATATCTATATCCTTATTAATTTAAAAAAATGTCCTTATTGAATTCAGAAACGCTCTTAATAAAATAAAAAAAAGTATAAAAATTATATACAGAAAACAACTGGAAGGTACGTTTGTCGAATGCAGACGATCTTATCATGTTGATATTTATCATTCATTTTGATTTCGATACTTTTTACTGAATAGAATTTATTTAAAAGATAATCTCTTTAAAGATTAAAAATACATTTTATATAAAGTTGCAATGCGGCAATATTCTTAAAACTGTAAGTTTAAACCGCAATTATTTCTATATTACAATATAATTTAGAAGTTAAAATGTACAAAACTATACACAAGGTTTATTTGTGTTTGATATGCACTTTTCTACTTAATATTATTGTGTAAATGTGTGCGTTATTAACATTCGTAAATTTGGATATTCGCTTTAAAATAAAGCCCTAGTAATTCGATCATAGATATTTTTATATGCGCTTAAAAATAAATATCACTATTTAAAAATAGAAGAAGTGAGAATATTCTAGAATAAATAGGAACTCAATTTATAAATAAATAATTAGAACACTTTGCAACCACTTTGTTTTACATTTAGATATCATTTGTGGAGATTATCAATTAATTTATTCCACACACATCATTTTTTTTAGTTATTAAATGTTAAGTATTCAGCCTGTGCACACGATCATTTTTTTTCACATTAATCTGTTAAAGATAAATTGCAAGGAAAAATGGCTTGTGAAATCATTAATTTTATCAGACGCGTTGCTTCCTCTAACCTTTTATATAATATCAAAAGAGAGATGTGCTATCCTTCCCTATAAGACACATCTTTATAAACAAATATTTTTGTGTTATTTATATAAAATAATATATTTCAATAATATATTGTAGATAAATTCTCTCTCATGGTTAATTATACGATGTATATATGTAATTAAAATCCCTTGCATATATTTAGTGTATTTTTTAACGAAATTTTTTATTCATGAGATACTTCCCAAAAGCATGAATAAACCTGGAATTTTTTGGAAGTGTTCATTCATTGGAGGTTAGATTAATATAAATAACTTTTGATTTTATAAAGGTAACCGCTAATAGGATATTTTACTGTATTTATTATAAGACTTGTACCAAAATCTACACACATATTACATAAGATATTTATATACTAATAGGTATACTTATAAAGTTACTTCTCTCGTCAAAATAAACGCAAAAACAGCGCCATCTACTGACCATATCTACAATCTAGTAAGCTCAGGACGCTGACAACGTCACACACTCGTTCTTCATTCCTACCATTATTATTACCTTATAACTACTCCCTTTGAGTGTAAAGATTGACGAGATTTCAATAAAGTTGGTTAATTGTCAAAAAATTGTCACACACTTGTTTAGCTGGTAAAGTAGCTAAACCAATTCTATCGTCAAAATATAGATAGAACTTTCGACGGAAGCAATTTTGATATCAAAATGATGATTTTGCGTCTATTTCGACCAAAAAAGTAGCCTTTTCTCATTCGATCTTTTTCTATATTACACTTAAAACTATAAATAAAAAAAGACATATCCTGACCGCGCACACGAGCAGTTTATATACTAGTGGAATAGAAATCGTTGATTTATCTTGTTCCCTGATAACACAATATGTATAATTTTATTTAATTGAGAATGTGTAATTATATATTAAACAATACACAACATAGCGTACTATGCATGTTAAGGATGAACCTATTCATTGCTATTTCTTTTTACTTTTTAAAATAAAGTGGTGAATTTCAACAATTGGTTCACTAAGAGTGAATAAGAATTAGGAAAGCTTGGCTCATCAGTGGTGAAACCCCCACACACACTTATTTCGATAATTTAATCCACCAGATCCAAGCATTCCAATTCATCTTAAGTCCAATAAATGTATAAGAATCTGTCATTTATTTCAAAAAGATAAATAGCGTTGAGAAGAATGATTCTTAAAACATTCTCCAATACTATACGAAAGGTTAGAGGAAGCAGCGCACAACGGATTAATGATTTACAAGTCCCCTCGCTATGTATCATTCAATAATGATAAAAAAGGATCATCACGATCAACATCAAACGTAGCGAGAGACAATAAATATACAAACAAACAATCGAGTAAGCGAGCGCCGCCAGTGCGGTGGGTAAAGTAAAACAGAAGACTACGGGGGCTGTTGACCTTCGCGCACGGCGCTGGCAAGCAGACGACCGGCCAGTTCCACCGCGGACATCAGGGTAGGTTGCTGTCACCCTAGGGTTCGTTACCCTGCTGGACCTTTTTGGTTACGTTACTTTCATTTACCTACCTTTTTATTCTATAAGATTCTACTACTCTTCCACGTTAAGTTTTATAATTATCACCAAACTTTCTATTTCTACACACACCTTACTGAGATGATATTAAAACATAAATTAAAGGGTTCAGTACTGATGGGCAAAGTCCTCTATATATATATACTTTGTTTGATTTCAGTAAGGATCGTTGAGGTAGCTTTTGATGATTTCCATGAAATGAAAAGTTGGTGCCAAATTAAAAAATATATTAATAATAAAATTTATTCAGAAGATGGCACAGTAATATTTGATTCTCACTTTCTATCTCTCAAATATTTTCTCTCCATTTATCATTATTGTAGTTTGTGGAAGAAAGAAGACATTACAGGGTTGTCTTAGAAAACACTAATTTTTCTCACTTTAAATTCGAACACCTAAAATTACTAAACAAATTTCTAACCCTCTCTCAGAATATTTCCATTGTTTTTTTTTCCATTGTTGAGAGCTACATGGTTACCTTCTCACCCAATGGATATTTACCTTTTTGAGATTATTAGATTAAAATGTGAACTTTGTTTAAAAAAATGAATATCACGTCAAAAGATATATTTACAAATTTTAGATTTCTCCGGTTGTTTTAGTGATGTCTATTTTAATGATAGACACACCTTGTTTATATAAACTCATAATTGTAACAACTTTTCATTTATATCAACTTTTGTCATGTGGCCTTAGCCAATATTACTACTTTTTTTACATTGACATTTAATTAAAAAAAAAGGCATCTCCTTATCGTGCAACTGAATAAATATCAACTATTCTCGTTGATTTTTAATTATTCCACAATTGGCCAAATACCCATTCTTGATTAATCTAGAAAAGCTAACCACGGACGCGTTTCGGGCTGTTGGCCCTCATCAGCGTGTTGCAAGCTGTACCTCAACGACCAAAAACTTGGTCATTCAGGCATTTTTCACATTGACATTTAAGTTTATAGACGGAATAATATAAAGTACTTCTTTAACATATATACATATTAATACATAGCAATAACGCGCCATCTATACATATAAGATAAAAGGATTTAAAAGCGCGAATGTTTCTTATAAAAATAAAAGAAACATTCGCGCTTTTAAATCCTTTTATCTTATATGTATAGATGGCGCGTTATTGCTATGTATTAATTTATGCCTGACTGGCCTTGTCTTTATAGTTTGCGGAAGAGCATTGCTCGATGCAAATATTTAAATGTAATTCTACTGTCCTATAAGCTTATGTCCATAGTTTACTTGAAAACCATTTCTAAGATTCCATCCTTCAGTGTAGCATATAAAAGCAGAATGATCCAATACAGTATTAGAGCTCTGAGAAGCGGTCTGGTGGATTAAATTGGCGAAACCGCTGGGAGGGTTCACCACTGATGAGCCAACCCCTCCCAATATATTTTTTCATCGCAGTAAGGACAGTAGAAGTTTGTATTATTATAAAAGAAACATTCGCGCTTTTAAATCCTTTTATATTATATATACATATAACGACACATTCTTGTGCCTTTAGTTTCTGGTAGCGTGCAATGTGACAGAAATTATCAGCTATCTCGGGTCGAGGATAACCACCTATCTATAGACGAGATTTTTATTTATTTATTAATCAAAAACAAGGCGCGATATTGAAGTATTTGCACCTATTACATAGGAAACAAAAAAAAATAAAACTTGATATTGAATATTTACAAATTTACATGTATTAATCGACAGAGTTCATAAAATGTATATAAACCAAGTGGTTATGTGTATGTGGTGTAAGAGAGATAAATCATTTAGATCAGAGAACAATCAATGTCTCACTTCTGTAAAGTTCGGACAGTCATAGATAAGGTGAAGGGAGAGCAGTTTCTCTACAGGAACAATTTGGTGTTTCAGATAAGGCGATAAGTGATTTAAAACAAAAAATATATATAATGTTATTTATTAAATGATAAAGCACAATTTGGATTATAGATTATAAAACAAGAAAATAAGACCTAATCCAAATAATTTATTAGTGTGTGACGTTTCGGCAGCAGCATTGTCACCATCATCAGACAAAAGAATAAAATTTTATTCATTTTATTCTTTTGTCTGATGATGGTGACAATGCTGTGACAATGTTATTTATTAAAGAAACACTTCCGCTTATAATTCATCTCTAGATATAAACCAGGTACTTAACCTACATTTAATTTTATTTTAGAGCTGACTCTCTTTTGTCCAAATATACAGATCTATCGCATTCCATTTTTTTCTATATTTCCAGTTAAAAAATAAACACACAAGTGTAAAATATATTTCCCAAGCTCATAGTATAAAAGTATAAAACCTACCCATTATAGATTACAACCAATAGATAGATATGTTCAATATATAGGAATCAATTGAATGCTTTGCCGAATGTAATATTGCAGCCTGTGTGGCAGGTAGAGTTGCATAGAACGAATGGTCCAATGTATTGATAAAGAGGGAGCAATCCGTCAAAATATATTGGAAAAAAACTGCTTCTCCTTCAAAGATCCAGCTACGCCTTTTTAAATAAAGTTTTATTTAATGGATTGCCTTTTTTTTTAAACTCAAACTGTCAATGTAGTGTGTTTTCCTCATTCTATATACGGTCTGATTCCTAATTACAATGAATTTCCATCAAATATAGCAGATTTCTTCTGGCTGAGATGACCAATAGGATACAAGATTATAAACCTAATATAAGAGGGCAATTCAGTCTGTCTGTACATTAGAAAATACTTCCGCGAATTGAATTCCTATTGCGGGGATCTCTTGTGTGCAATATATTGTCATAGAGAATGAATAATGAAAAAAGAAACAGATTAATAATTAATTTGCTACAATATGAATCTTCTTGCTTGTTGATAGTTTTGATTGTAAATAAATCTTTAACTCTGTGTGTGTGTGATTTTAACACTTTCATTTTATCAATAAATTCTTTAAAATATTTATTCAATTAAATTTGTGCGAAAGACTTCCCGTCCTTACTTACCACGACAATATTAATGTAGCTTTTGAGTTGTCTCTTGTGCCATAATATATATTTATTTTATAAGGGTCTATTTTTTAACCCTTGTTCTTAGGGTTTTGTGAGCACTTTTATATGTCATCAACGAGACATCACTAAACAATAATATTCAGTAGAGTTATGTGCGAAATATATATTCAGTTATACGCGCATATCTTTTTGTTGCATTGTAAGTAGTACAGCCAATTCGTTTTTACAAACACACACTTTTTGCTTTGATGTAATTTTGTGGGAGGATGGTATTTATGTGAAATAATTAAACCAGCATAAAACAATGATATTTTATTGACATATTCCATGTACGCTGAATCAGATTAATAAATAAGACCCAACACATCACACAAATTCGAACAAAAACCAACAGTTTCCATAGTTTCAGACTACGGCCCTCGTCAGTACAGGGGCGGATGAGATTTCGTGATATATTTTACGGGAGGAGAGAGTTTATGGAATCGACCGAATTAGGCTAAATGGTGATAGGTATATGAACCAAATTCTAACATCAAACAAATTCATCTAGTTTTGGAATGATAGAGAATTGCTAGTGTGTGTAGTTAATCTAATATTAAAACAAGGACACTAGCGCGCAATGTAATTCAACTTAATTAAAAAGAAACGCAGTTCTTTTGTCATAGTTGATGTGTAATAGTTGTTTATTTGTTTTGCATAATATTTCATTTATATCTCATAATTTAATCTGTGAAAATAAAAATATTGGACTGGTGACAAAAAAACTGAAAATAGATGGCTTAATGTTATGTAGTTATGATATATAATTAATTGTGATGTTTATGTAATTTTGATCTTCATTGAATAAAATATATAAATTTAAATGTGTTTTAAACTTTAATAATAAGCACAAAACATTAGTGTTGTTAATATTCATTTAGGATTTTATAAGGTAATTTCTTGTGTGGTTACAGATTGATATATGTAAAAAAAACACTTCGTTTCAACATATAAATTATCGGAATTCAAGCTATTATATTAGTGTAACTATATTTACCTTTCAACAACACACACATTTTCGGACTATCAATATGCCATCAAAAGTATTTTAAATTATGTCACAACTTTATATATTCATATAAAAACTTGTTTTTAACGCATTGATAGGGGCTAGAAATATTTGATATCCTCTCTCTCCCCCCCCTCTTATAAATCTAGAGTTGATAAAAATTCTCTCTTCAAAGATTTGAAATATCTCACAAGTATTTGAAATATATAGATCTCTAGTATAATTGTTCCTATAGTTAAAAAATAATAAAAATTCCTGATCGTACAACTTAACACAACTGATAGACTGCGCCATCTCTCAGAATAAACATTAATATTACAAAACTGAGAGGTGGATGGTATTCATAGGGAAAAAAGACACTTTTTTTCTTTTAACACAAAGCCATTAAAACATCCCTTCGCTATTGTTTGTGCCGAACGTGCAATGCTGGATCAACGAATAAGCCCCAAACACCAGATTTGGCAAATACAAAGCCAACCTGTATACAAGGTTATGTATTGTTTTAAAGTACTTTATTAAAAGAAGGAAGAATTTTGCACAATAATAACATTTTATTCCAGTAATGTTCAGTTGTAAGATAAGAAGAAGTATTTTCTTAATTTTAACACACCTTGAGTACCGCTATTTTTTTATTATATTTTCCAATGCTATTTGTTAACCCTTTCTGATTAGTACTTAAGCCTTGTCCTCAAACAAAATCCTTAATAATATAGAGTAAAAAATCGCCGAAAACATGATTAAAAAAACGAAAATATGCTGCACTCTATTAACAATGATTTCTAATTTTTAACGGGTTAGATGGTGAGTATGCCTGTAAGTACCCAGTCTCAGAACTTTTATTGGGGCAAATTCATGTGATCGATATTTCCTAGCACACAGAGAGTCTTGGAGTTGCAGCAAATTTCCCGAGAGAGATTCCTTATCTATTGGTCTGTACATGATACTGTGCCTTCTTTTACTGTGGGCGACAGACTTGGGGAGGGTTTGACTATTTGGAGAACGTCAGAAGTCGCTGGCTCCAACCATCCATAAAATTGTCTAAACACAGGATGCCCTCAATCCTCGATTTCTATGCCCTAGTCTTGATGCTTAGCTAGGGGCCCAGCAATCAACCCTTCTGTAAGGTTAGGAGGCCACTCCTTCTCAACAGCTTATCACTTATAAATAACCAGAGCTTAGCGAACTGTGAACTGGTACCTATAAACTGAGATTAAATCAATCACTATGACATATTTTGTGAGAGGAAGGTATTCTGGCGTGCGTACTCAAAACTATACATGAAGACAATGTATTTTATTACTAATCTCTGCGCAGTTTCAGATGAAATTACAATCCACAACACCAGGTTGTTGGCACTGTTTGGCTGATTTCATAATTCTCATCGAAGGATGTTACGAAAGCGAAATCTTTAGCGAAAAGGGCCATAGATCAAAGGTTTGGTATCCAAAAGTTAGCTTTTTGTATTAGAAATTGCCAAAGTTAGTCTCGTTTATTCCTTCGTTTAAATCTGTGCATTCCGAATAGTGATGATGAACAAAATCAATGTTTTTGACACATTTTAAAACATGAGAAGTGTCTTGTTGGCAAATATATATATTTCTGAACACATTGTAATCCGCAGAGAGTACACTTTCAATACATTTTGGATCAATTCGTAACTTTTTATTTCGCTACTTTGACGAGAGACTTATCAAGACGACGTTTCTATTGTGGCAAGGCTATTGGAAATTATAGTTTCGTGCACCAAGACAATGCGCTTTGTTTTTATCACCCCAGTGACGAACGCACAGGTAGCGATAAATGAACACAACTTTGGCAAATTCAGACAGAAGCCAACCTGTCTACCATAGTTTTGGTCTGGTGGTCATTTATCATCACCTTTGCGTTATGAACAGGAGTGATAAACAAAGTGAATTATTTTAATGGGAGAGATGTCCTCCTCTGATATATGTGATCACCACATTCCCGCAAATTGGTGTTATATAGTCGTGTATTGAACTAAAATACACCTAATGTATTAGATATAAAGGTGAAGTAATGCTATAACACGGTCGAATGACTGACCCTGTCGTGCCAAACTTTGCATATCGCCCTTTGCCTTTCCTCATTTTGTCTACGCGATCAATAATTAGCCTGTACGAATGCTTCAACGGTATCTACCTCTGGAAAGCTCCTATTGAACTTTGGGAATCAAAATGTCCCAGATATCCATGCATCTGAATGAACATTTTTATATAAAAAATGGTGGCCTAGTTTGTGACCAGGATTCTCTTGAGAACCAAAAGCCAACCCACTCACTCCTTTTGTTGCATTGAGCTCAGCATCTCCAGTTTTTTTTATGCGAAGCGACCGGAAACCGATTCAAGGTCAGTGAGTTGCATAATTGGTATAATTTGACCAAGAGCTTGATTACTCTGTGAAGTCTCTCTTTTTTTATATCATCCCCCTCTTTTTTTTTCGGTTGTAGATTTCCGCCTGGAAATTATTATTTGTCTTTTTTTATTCAGTTTATTTATGAGTAAATATTTTTTTGTAGACATTTTGTTACTCTCTTTTGTTAAAATATTTATATTTAGTACATTGTCGAGGGTTTCCCGGTTCTGAAGTTCCAAATATACAATTATAGTAGGAGAACTAAGCGGAAATAAATATATATTTCTTTTTCCCACTATTTTCTTTTTTTAGACTTCGAGAAGAATCTGAGGTATAAGACGATATGTCCTGACTTTGTGTTTATGTGAAGCTAAGTAAAATAACATCTATCACATTTAAGACCAGATTGAGTATAAAACCAAAATTTTAGAGTTCGATTTTAGACTGATTTTAAACTGACACAGCACGCTGAAGACCAAAATGTTTTTTTTTTTTTTTAAATTGTAAAGCTTTGTAGAAAAAATCCGTTTTTTTACCCTCCAATTTTCAACAACAACAAAAAAGGCGAAGCTTTATTGATTTTAAAGACTTTTAAGAACTTTAATCGGAACAGAGAAATTCTGGTTTCCTGGCATGTTCTGAAATCGATGATCGTTGTATTCTGAAAAAAAAAAAAAAAAACGTATATCAAAATGTAAATATGAAAACACGTATGTGTAATAAAAGGAAAAAAATATCAAATATAAAAACGTAGTAATGTGATACCAAAATAAAACCACTAAAAACGCTACATGTATACTACAAGTATTCAAACAACCAGGAAAACCTCTCTCTCTCCAAACTATCAAAATTACAATAAGTGACATCTCTAATAGAAGATAATAAAAAGTGAAAGCGCTCTTGCATAAAGGATTTTGTTTGAGGGGGGGCTGCCCTTGAGGAAATTTTTGTTGCTGCCCTAGAAAGCCACGGGTTCAAGTCTCCAGGCGAATCTCACTCTATCTTTTTTTTCTCCCGTGTTTAATTGAAGAAAAAAAAAAAACGATATATAAATAGAACTGGCAGGCAGAGACATACGCCTAGATTCTGGCGCACTGATATAATACGTATTTGATTGGCCTCTATTGTCGAGTCATTTTATTTTACATTTTTGAGCATCTATGTATGTATATATTATACCTTTCAGGAGCTATCCACGAGGACAAGAGATTAACTCTCTGAGTAACCACTCTCGCTGGAAATTAAAAAAAAAAAAGATTTTTAAAACCCTACATCCAAAAAAGGAGAAGCTAGTAAAAAATATTTAATGAATTCATCAAAACGAACTACGATAGTATAAAGGATGAAGTTCTGATAGAATTTTTGAAGGTTACAAAAATTGTCGGTCTTAAATCCGACAAAGTTTTAAATAATGTATATCATCATCATATCAACACCATAGAAGCAAATATTTCCTCTATCTAGTTCTCCTCGAGGTTTGTTGACAGTATTCCTATAAATAATAAACAAAGCGAATTCCTAGGATATGTTTTATTTTATATTCATCTCAAGAGAGCTTTCGGGTATAGCAAACTATTCTATAGGAATATATGATAAAGGATTTGTAATACTCGAAAGCTTGAGATGAATATGAAATAAAACAAGAAACTTAGGAATCGATTTATTATTTATATGTATTGCAGAGGATTATACTTTTCTGACAGTATTCCTATACTCTTTAAGCTTCTATGGTTATTTTCTTGGTGATATTGTAGTGTCTCTCCTGAAATTATCCATATATTCCATTCTCGGCATTCCTCTTTCCGATCTTCCCTCCTCTCTACATCTCTCCAGAAAGTTATCCTCTCTGAATGTCGGACAAGTTGTCTAAACATGATGCTTCTTCTCCCCTCTCAATCGTCTACAGAAGATCATATCCCTCTTCGATCAATTTAGGAGATCACCAGTCTGTCAGTCCAAGGTATGTTCACATCATTTGGCTCTACCACCTCATTATATATCGGACTAAATAAGTTTATAAATTGATTAAATTATTTTTCCCCCTGATATTGCTTACTGAATGGTAACGCGCACTATTTATTTTTTTGTTGTCTACCTAGAGAGGGATTCGCACTTTGAAAATAAACATTTTGGTTTATGAATACGACTGATATAAAACATAAAATTGAATATGGGACTCTCTGAAAAATATATTGAATCCGATATTCACACTTACCTATAACCTATATATGTAAATATTATTACAGTAGAGTTTCCCATGAGAGACTGCCAACTCCCGGTTTCTCATCGGAGACTCGGTCATGTCAAGTTATATGATACTCTTTCAAGCCGCCCAAATATAGTATATGTTTTCCTTTTATTAAATATTCATAAGTTTAAAAGAGGTTAAACATACGTCAATATATTAATGTATTAGTTATGAAAGTGAAAATAAAATAAAAATACAATTTATCAATTATATTATCATATATTATCAATATAAAAATAAAATTTTATTTACTATTACTAGGCTTTTTTTAAAAGTCACTAATGAGAGTTTGTTTTTGAGCACCTAGAAAATATTTATATACCAATTATTTACTAAATCTACTAAGTAGTTTTTATCCGAAACAAATAATATATTCCTTTGCCTCAGACATGGAAACAGTAGGAGGTTTTCGCAAATTGGATTCAAAACTTCAGGCTCACTTTCTTCAGGTGAATTGTGAACACCCTGTCAATTAAAATCTGGTTCGGCATATTTGTTTAATTATAGATTTCTGATGTTTCCATTCCCATTTCACTTTCAAAATTTTTAAACGCTTCAATAAAAAATAAATAAATAAAAGAAACACCAAAAAGTTCTTACGCTATGGATTCATAATTTGGTGAAATCGAAGAGAATTCTTTTTTTCAACATGTGAAATACCTTCCGATCTTTAAGAAGTTTCTTTTCCCACTAGTATATAAAACTCAATTAGGTTATTTTGAATAATTTGAGCTCGGATATAATCGGATATTTTCACTGTATTCTATATGAGCGTTAAAATTTCCACAATTTTCATTGACATAAGTATGACGGTACCAGTTTGAAACAGCGGTGGATGTAGAAAGTAAAATGATATATATACAAATTTAGAGAAGTAAATACTGCTGTATCGGTTGGAAGAAATATGAACCTAGCTCATCAATGATAGAAATTACCTTCTTCACGGACCCTTGGGAGAGAAGTTAGGGCCATCCTCTCTTTCTTTTTAGGAGATGACTTTCTTCTCATATTCAGGTTTTCAAATACAACGAAAAGATTTCGACAATGAAATTAAATAGCTTAAGAAAGTCATCTCCTAAAAAGAAAGAGAGGATGGCCCTAACTAACTTCTCTTCCAAGGGTCCGTGAATTTCTATCATTGATGAGGTAGGTTCATATTTCTTCCTACCAGTAATAATACAGCAGTATTTACTTCTCTAAATCTGTATATATATATCATTTTTTACTTCCTACATCCACCGCTGTTTCAAACTGGCACTGTCATACTTATGCCAATGAAAATTGTGGAAATTTTAACTCTTTAATCTTAAGCTTTTTAATTTCATTGTCGAAAGCTTTTCGTTGTATTTGAAAACCTGAATATAAAAGATATATATATTGATGTGTTTTGGCTATAAAGAGTTACGTTATAGAGAGTTTTTATTGAATGATCTTTGGAATTTATTCGTTTTAGAGTGTTTTTCTTTATAGAGTGTTGTGTAATAGAGACAGATTTTACTATAAAATTAACCATTATCTTATAAGGAATCTCTCTATAGAAAAGTTGGAATATTTCTCTTTTAAGACTTCTCTTGTGGTATTTCTACATTGATGTTGACCATAGTGCGCGATGATCATCATGGACCGCCAAGATATAGTGGCGAGTTTACTGAACTGCAATCTGTGATTTAAAACAGATTGTACACATAGTCTTTGCATCTATTTTTGACTCAAGATGAGAATTTTCTTTAGAACATTTTTACGGACTTTTTTTTTCCAGATCTTGTAGATAGAGGTTGCTATGGCTGGTAATCATTGTTCTTGAATTAAGAAACACTTCGACCAGTAAAAAACTCTACTGGCCGATGTGTCTTTTATTCTAAGAACATTTTTTTTAGATGTTTTAGGGTTTCTCTATCTTGATTGTTGTTCTTTAAATTCTGGTCAACACATTTACATATCTTCAGGATAAGATGTAGCTGAGATTCAAATATCGGCTAAATATATGCAATTTTGAAATGTCCAACTCATTCTGTCTTATTTGAAGTCATATGTGATATGACATATACATTTATTTTATAAAACAAAAACAATTGAAGTTTATAATTCTCTCATAAAACATCAACATTTTTTTACCTGCAAACAACTGAGAAGATCATCATAGCTCCAGCCACAGAAAGACTTAATGACTTGAACAAAAATGGTGTTGATATGACTTTATATTCTAATTTCATTTACAATATCAACAAAGGGGATTTAAAGCATGTTTTTAAGGATACCGTTTTTCTTTTCTCATTAAAATGATCCAATATTTCAATTTTTTTATAAAAGATATTAGAAATGCATGCAAAAGAACATATAATACCATCTTCTCGAAGAGGAGCAATAGACTTTTAGAAAATTATAAGGGAATAGGAGTAGGAATGGTAGAGGCTGATATTTCAACCAGGTGTAAGAGGTGTATGTAGGTGTGGTGTGAGAACCATGTGAAAAGTGAAACAACGACAGCAGACGATGGCAGGAAGAGAGAGAAAGTCAAGAGAGCTGTTAGTTCCGCAGACGTGGGTTTATTCTCCCAGCCTTCCCGTAGCATTTCCTCTTACTGGGGATGTCTTGGATGGCTGTCTTTGGTGGTCGCTGCTTTGTGTGGCTGGCTGGCTTACTGGTTGTCTTTATTGTCGTTGCCTTGTGTAGCTTTCTGGTTTCTTTGGTGGTCGTTGCCTTGCATAGCTTACTGGTTGTCTTTATTGTCGTTGCCTTGTGTAGCTTTCTGGTTTCTTTGGTGGTCGTTGCCTTGCATAGCTTACTGGTTGTCTTTATTGTCGTTGCCTTGTGTGGTTTTCTGGTTTCTTTGGTGGTCGTTGCCTTGCATAGCTTACTGGCTGTAATTTGGTGGTCGTTGCCTTGTGTGGCTTTCTGGTTTCTTTGGTGGTCGTTGCCTTGCATAGCTTACTGGCTGTAATTTGGTGGTCGTTGCCTTGTGTGGCTTTCTGGTTTCTTTGGTGGTCGTTGCCTTGTGTAGCTTTCTGGTTTCTTTGGTGGTCGTTGCCTTGCATAGCTTACTGGTTGTCTTTATTGTCGTTGCCTTGTGTGGCTTTCTGGTTTCTTTGGTGGTCGTTGCCTTGCATAGCTTACTGGCTGTAATTTGGTGGTCATTGCCTTGTGTGGCTTTTTTGTTTCTTTGGTGGTCGTTGCCTTGCATAGCTTACTGGCTGTAATTTGGTGGTCATTGCCTTGTGTGGCTTTCTGGTTTCTTTGGTGGTCGTTGCCTTGCATAGCTTACTGGTTGTCTTTATTGTCGTTGCCTTGTGTGGCTTTCTGTTTTTTTTTTGGTGGTCGTTGCCTTGCATAGCTTACTGGCTGTAATTTGGTGGTCGTTGCTTGTGTGGTTTTCTGGTTTCTTTGGTGGTCATTGACTTGTGTGGCCTACTGGTTGTCTGTTGTGGTTGTTGCCTTGCATAGCTTACTGGCTGTAATTTGGTGGTCGTTGCCTTGCATAGCTTACTGGCTGTAATTTGGTGGTCGTTGCCTTGTGTGGCTTTCTGGTTTCTTTGGTGGTCGTTGCCTTGCATAGCTTACTGATTGTATTTATTGTCATTGCCTTGTGTAGCTTTCTGGTTTCTTTGGTGGTCGTTGCCTTGCATAGCTTACTGGTTGTCTTTATTGTCGTTGCCTTGTGTGGCTTTCTGGTTTCTTTGGTGGTCGTTGCCTTGCATAGCTCACTGGCTGTAATTTGGTGGTCATTGCCTTGTGTGGCCTTTCTGGTTTCTTTGGTGGTCGTTGCCTTGCATAGCTTACTGGTTGTCTTTATTGTCATTGCCTTGTGTGGCTTTCTGGTTTCTTTGGTGGTCGTTGCCTTGCATAGCTTACTGGTTGTCTTTATTGTCGTTGCCTTGTGTAGCTTTCTGGTTTCTTTGGTGGTCGTTGCCTTGTGTAGCTTTCTGGTTTCTTTGTGGTCGTTGCCTTGCATAGCTTACTGGTTGTCTTTATTGTCGTTGCCTTGTGTGGCTTTCTGGTTTCTTTGGTGGTCGTTGCCTTGCATAGCTTACTGGCTGTAATTTTGGTGGTCATTGCCTTGTGTGGCTTTTTTGTTTCTTTGGTGGTCGTTGCCTTGCATAGCTTACTGGCTGTAATTTGGTGGTCGTTGCCTTGTGTGGCTTTCTGGTTTCTTTGGTGGTCGTTGCCTTGCATAGCTTACTGGTTGTCTTTATTGTCGTTGCCTTGTGTAGCTTTCTGGTTTCTTTGGTGGTCGTTGCCTTGCATAGCTTACTGGTTGTCTTTATTGTCATTGCCTTGTGTGGCTTTCTGGTTTCTTTGGTGGTCGTTGCCTTGCATAGCTTACTGGTTGTCTTTATTGTCGTTGCCTTGTGTAGCTTTCTGGTTTCTTTGGTGGTCGTTTCCTTGTGTAGCTTTCTGGTTTCTTTGGTGGTCGTTGCCTTGCATAGCTTACTGGCTGTAATTTGGTGGTCATTGCCTTGGGTGGTTTTCTGGTTTCTTTGGTGGTCGTTGCCTTGCATAGCTTACTGGTTGTCTTTATTGTCGTTGCCTTGTGTGGCTTTCTGTTTTTTTTGGTGGTCGTTGCCTTGCATAGCTTACTGGCTGTAATTTGGTGGTCATTGCCTTGTGTGGCTTTCTGGTTTCTTTGGTGGTCGTTGCCTTGCATAGCTTACTGGTTGTCTTTATTGTCATTGCCTTGTGTGGCTTTCTGGTTTCTTTGGTGGTCGTTGCCTTGCATAGCTTACTGGCTGTAATTTGGTGGTCATTGCCTTGTGTGGCTTTCTGGTTTCTTTGGTGGTCGTTGCCTTGCATAGCTTACTGGTTGTCTTTATTGTCATTGCCTTGTGTGGCTTACTGGTTTCTTTGGTGGTCGTTGCCTTGCATAGCTTACTGGTTGTCTTTATTGTCGTTGCCTTGTGTAGCTTTCTGGTTTCTTTGCTGGTCGTTGCCTTGTGTAGCTTTCTGGTTTCTTTGGTGGTCGTTGCCTTGCATAGCTTACTGGTTGTCTTTATTGTCGTTGCCTTGTGTGGCTTTCTGGTTTCTATGGTGGTCGTTGCCTTGCATAGCTTACTGGCTGTAATTTGGTGGTCATTGCTTTGTGTGGCTTTTTTGTTTCTTTGGTGGTCGTTGCCTTGCATAGCTTACTGGCTGTAATTTGGTGGTCGTTGCCTTGTGTGGCTTTCTGGTTTCTTTGGTGGTCGTTGCCTTGCATAGCTTACTGGTTGTCTTTATTGTCGTTGCCTTGTGTAGCTTTCTGGTTTCTTTGGTGGTCGTTGCCTTGCATAGCTTACTGGTTGTCTTTATTGTCATTGCCTTGTGTGGCTTTCTGGTTTCTTTGGTGGTCGTTGCCTTGCATAGCTTACTGGCTGTAATTTGGTGGTCATTGCCTTGTGTGGCTTTTTTGTTTCTTTGGTGGTCGTTGCCTTGCATAGCTTACTGGCTGTAATTTGGTGGTCGTTGCCTTGTGTGGCTTTCTGGTTTCTTTGGTGGTCGTTGCCTTGCATAGCTTACTGGTTGTCTTTATTGTCGTTGCCTTGTGTAGCTTTCTGGTTTCTTTGGTGGTCGTTGCCTTGCATAGCTTACTGGTTGTCTTTATTGTCATTGCCTTGTGTGGCTTTCTGGTTTCTTTGGTGGTCGTTGCCTTGCATAGCTTACTGGTTGTCTTTATTGTCGTTGCCTTGTGTAGCTTTCTGGTTTCTTTGGTGGTCGTTTCCTTGTGTAGCTTTCTGGTTTCTTTGGTGGTCGTTGCCTTGCATAGCTTACTGGCTGTAATTTGGTGGTCATTGCCTTGGTGGTTTTTCTGGTTTCTTTGGTGGTCGTTGCCTTGCATAGCTTACTGGTTGTCTTTATTGTCGTTGCCTTGTGTGGCTTTCTGTTTTTTTTGGTGGTCGTTGCCTTGCATAGCTTACTGGCTGTAATTTGGTGGTCATTGCCTTGTGTGGCTTTCTGGTTTCTTTGGTGGTCGTTGCCTTGCATAGCTTACTGGTTGTCTTTATTGTCATTGCCTTGTGTGGCTTTCTGGTTTCCTTTGGTGGTCGTTGCCTTGCATAGCTTACTGGCTGTAATTTGGTGGTCATTGCCTTGTGTGGCTTTCTGGTTTCTTTGGTGGTCGTTGCCTTGCATAGCTTACTGGTTGTCTTTATTGTCATTGCCTTGTGTGGCTTACTGGTTTCTTGGTGGTCGTTGCCTTGCATAGCTTACTGGTTGTCTTTATTGTCGTTGCCTTGTGTAGCTTTCTGGTTTCTTTGCTGGTCGTTGCCTTGTGTAGCTTTCTGGTTTCTTTGGTGGTCGTTGCCTTGCATAGCTTACTGGTTGTCTTTATTGTCGTTGCCTTGTGTGGCTTTCTGGTTTCTATGGTGGTCGTTGCCTTGCATAGCTTACTGGCTGTAATTTGGTGGTCATTGCTTTGTGTGGCTTTTTTGTTTCTTTGGTGGTCGTTGCCTTGCATAGCTTACTGGCTGTAATTTGGTGGTCGTTGCCTTGTGTGGCTTTCTGGTTTCTTTGGTGGTCGTTGCCTTGCATAGCTTACTGGTTGTCTTTATTGTCGTTGCCTTGTGTAGCTTTCTGGTTTCTTTGGTGGTCGTTGCCTTGCATAGCTTACTGGTTGTCTTTATTGTCATTGCCTTGTGTGGCTTTCTGGTTTCTTTGGTGGTCGTTGCCTTGCATAGCTTACTGGTTGTCTTTATTTTCGTTGCCTTGTGTAGCTTTCTGGTTTCTTTGGTGGTCGTTTCCTTGTGTAGCTTTCTGGTTTCTTTGGTGGTCGTTGCCTTGCATAGCTTACTGGCTGTAATTTGGTGGTCATTGCCTTGGGTGGCTTTCTGGTTTCTTTGGTGGTCGTTGCCTTGCATAGCTTACTGGTTGTCTTTATTGTCGTTGCCTTGTGTGGCTTTCTGGTTTTTTTTGGTGGTCGTTGCCTTGCATAGCTTACTGGCTGTAATTTGGTGGTCATTGCCTTGTGTGGCTTTCTGGTTTCTTTGGTGGTCGTTGCCTTGCATAGCTTACTGGTTGTCTTTATTGTCATTGCCTTGTGTGGCTTTCTGGTTTCTTTGGTGGTCGTTGCCTTGCATAGCTTACTGGTTGTCTTTATTGTCGTTGCCTTGTGTAGCTTTCTGGTTTCTTTGGTGGTCGTTGCCTTGTGTAGCTTTCTGGTTTCTTTGGTGGTGGTTGCCTTGCATAGCTTACTGGTTGTCTTTATTGTCATTGCCTTGTGTGGCTTTCTGGTTTCTTTGGTGGTCGTTGCCTTGCATAGCTTACTGGTTGTCTTTATTGTCGTTGCCTTGTGTAGCTTTCTGGTTTCTTTGGTGGTCGTTGCCTTGTGTAGCTTTCTGGTTTCTTTGGTGGTCGTTGCCTTGCATAGCTTACTGGTTGTATTTATTGTCGTTGCCTTGTGTGGCTTTCTGGTTTCTTTGGTGGTCGTTGCCTTGCATAGCTTACTGGCTGTAATTTGGTGGTCATTGCCTTGTGTGGTTTTTTTGTTTCTTTGGTGGTCGTTGCCTTGCATAGCTTACTGGCTGTAATTTGGTGGTCGTTGCCTTGTGTGGCTTTCTGGTTTCTTTGGTGGTCGTTGCCTTGCATAGCTTACTGGTTGTCTTTATTGTCGTTGCCTTGTGTAGCTTTCTGGTTTCTTTGGTGGTCGTTGCCTTGCATAGCTTACTGGTTGTCTTTATTGTCGTTGCCTTGTGTAGCTTTCTGGTTTCTTTGGTGGTCGTTTCCTTGTGTAGCTTTCTGGTTTCTTGGTGGTCGTTGCCTTGCATAGCTTACTGGCTGTAATTTGGTGGTCATTGCCTTGGGTGGCTTTCTGGTTTCTTTGGTGGTCGTTGCCTTGCATAGCTTACTGGTTGTCTTTATTGTCGTTGCCTTGTGTGGCTTTCTGTTTTTTTTTGGTGGTCGTTGCCTTGCATAGCTTACTGGCTGTAATTTGGTGGTCGTTGCCTTGTGTGGTTTTCTGGTTTCTTTGGCGGTCATTGACTTGTGTGGCCTACTGGTTGTCTGTTGTGGTTGTTGCCTTGCATAGCTTCCTGGCTGTAATTTGGTGGTCGTTGCCTTGCATAGCTTACTGGCTGTAATTTGGTGGTCATTGCCTTGTGTGGCTTTCTGGTTTCTTTGGTGGTCGTTGCCTTGCATAGCTTACTGGTTGTCTTTATTGTCGTTGCCTTGTGTGGCTTTCTGGTTTTTTTGGTGGTCGTTGCCTTGCATAGCTTACTGGCTGTAATTTGGTGGTCATTGCCTTGGGTGGCTTTCTGGTTTCTTCGGTGGTCGTTGCCTTGCATAGCTTACTGGTTGTCTTTATTGTCGTTGCCTTGTGTGGCTTTCTGTTTTTTTTTGGTGGTCGTTGCCTTGCATAGCTTACTGGCTGTAATTTGGTGGTCGTTGCCTTGTGTGGTTTTCTGGTTTCTTTGGCGGTCATTGACTTGTGTGGCCTACTGGTTGTCTGTTGTGGTTGTTGCCTTGCATAGCTTCCTGGCTGTAATTTGGTGGTCGTTGCCTTGCATAGCTTACTGGCTGTAATTTGGTGGTCATTGCCTTGTGTGGCTTTCTGGTTTCTTTGGTGGTCGTTGCCTTGCATAGCTTACTGGTTGTCTTTATTGTCGTTGCCTTGTGTGGCTTTCTGGTTTTTTTGGTGGTTGTTGCCTTGCATAGCTTACTGGCTGTAATTTGGTGGTCGTTGCCTTGTGTGGCTTTCTGGTTTCTTTGGTAGTCGTTGCCTTGCATAGCTTACTGGCTGTAATTTGGTGGTCATTGCCTTGTGTGGCTTTCTGGTTTCTTTGGTGATCATTGCCTTGCATAGCTTACTGGCTGTAATTTGGTGGTCGTTGCCTTGTGTGGCTTTCTGGTTTCTTTGGTAGTCGTTGCCTTGCATAGCTTACTGGTTGTCTTTATTGTCGTTGCCTTGTGTAGCTTTCTGGTTTCTTTGGTGGTCGTTGCCTAGCATAGCTTACTGGTTGTCTTTATTGTCATTGCCTTGTGTGGCTTTCTGGTTTCTTTGGTGGTCGTGGCCTTGCATAGCTTACTGGTTGTCTTTATTGTCGTTGTCTTGTGTAGCTTTCTGGTTTCTTTGGTGGTCGTTGCCTTGAATAGCTTACTGGTTGTCTTTATTGTCGTTGCCTTGTGTGGCTTTCTGGTTTCTTTGGTGGTCGTTGACTTGCATAGCTTACTGGCTGTAATTTGGTGGTCATTGCCTTGTGTGGCTTTCTGGTTTCTTTGGTGGTCATTGACTTGTGTGGCCTACTGGTTGTCTGTTGTGGTTGTTGCCTTGCATAGCTTACTGGCTGTAATTTGGTGGTCGTTGCCTTGCATAGCTTACTGGCTGTAATTTGGTGGTCGTTGCCTTGCATAGCTTACTGGTGGTCTTTGGTGGTCATTGACTTGTGTGGCCTACTGATTGTCTCAATGTTTGTTGCCTTGCATAGCTTAATTACTGGTGGCCGCTGCCCGTGGGGCTTACTAGTTGTCTTTGGTTGATTGCTGGTTATCTTGATGACAGTTACCTTGTGAAGCTCACTAATTCTAGTTGGTGATATCGCTGCTTTTAGAATACAAAACAAAAAACTCAAATATATGTTGATATACTCTCCAGACTTTATCACCACAATACCTTTGTGGACCAAGAACACTTGGAGACAAAACTAACTAGGATTTGGAATTGAAAGTTTGTATCGAAATATCGCAGATTGATGAGACATCAATTTGGTATGACTTTTATAATGATTTTTTTTTTTAAATTGTAAAGGTGATCAAACCGCTTGAGGGAATATAACGGTTATTTCATACTGAAGCGCAGGAACGAATTGATATTTACGGTATGCTGCATTCCAATAGGTTGCGATGGTCATAAGGGGAGATGGAAATACGCCGTGGATCGAACAATAAAATGTCGATTTTTTTTTCGGAAGTTGAATAATTATTAAAGGCACTTAGCGCACACATATATATTACATAATGAGCTGGTAATATGCAAACACAAAATAATTTTAAAAAAATTCTTAGCAGATTTAAAAACGTTTACAATGGGTTTTATACAAATAATTATCGGAAGATTGATTTATTTTGCTCCTTGACTTTTGCATATCATTACATGTGGTCTTAGCCGGATACAACAGGTTACTGCTAAAGACAGGGCCCGCTGAAGACAAATTGAACTGCATACCAACCTAGGTAGCAATCTGTAACCAACAACTCTAATCTGAGGATATATTGGATAAACGTAGCAGGGGTAGTAGGTGGCGGAAGTACTGGGGGCGTACGTGAGGGTACTGGCAACATGGCTTTGTTCCACTCTGCTGATTGCTCCAGGAAGTGGCCCGTGGTAATCCGCCATGACGAAGATCGGTGGGAGCTATGCAAATTGGCGTGCGACCTTCCCCACGTTCTTCTTGCTCTCTTCGGTGGCCGAATTACTCCCCCGGTCCTGTCTATTGCTCATTCTTGCCGCGACCTTCCCCGCGTTCTTCTTGCTCTCCTCGGTGGCCGAATTACTCCCCCGGTCTTGTCTGTTGCTCATTCTTGCTGCTACCTTCCCCTCGTTCTTCTTGCTCTCCTCGGTGGCCGAATTACCCCCCCAGTCTTGTCTGTTGCTCATTCTTGCCGCGACCTTCCCCACGTTCTTCTTGCTCTCTTCGGTGGCCGAATTACTCCCCCGGTCTTGTCTATTTCTCATTCTTGCTGCTACCTTCCCCGCGTTCTTCTTGCTCTCCTCGGTGGCCGAATTACTCCCCCGGTCTTGTCTGTTGCTCATTCTTGCCGCGACCTTCCCCGCGTTCTTCTTGCTCTCCTCGGTGGCCGAATTACCCCCCCGGTCCTGTCTGTTGCTCATTCTTGCCGCGACCTTCCCCGCGTTCTTCTTGCTCTCCTCGGTGGCCGAATTACTCCCCCGGTCTTGTCTGTTGCTCATTCTTGCCGCGACCTTCCCCGCGTTCTTCTTGCTCTCCTCGGTGGCCGAATTACCCCCCCCCCCCCCGGTCCTGTCTGTTGCTCATTCTTGCCGCGACCTTCCCCACGTTCTTCTTGCTCTCTTCGGTGGCCGAATTACTCCCCCGGTCTTGTCTGTTGCTCATTTTTGCCGCGACCTTCCCCACGTTCGTCTTGCTCTCTTCGGTGGCCGAATTACTCCCCCGGTCTTGTCTATTGCTCATTCTTGCTCTCCTCGGTGGCCGAATTACCCCCCCCCCCCCGGTCCTGTCTGTTGCTCATTCTTGCCGCGACCTTCCTCGCGTTCTTCTTGCTCTCCTCGGTGGCCGAATTACCCCCCCGGTCTTGTCTGTTGCTCATTGTTGATTTGAAGCCACGCATCCTTTATAGAATAAACAAATAATACTCATAATTAAAGCAGTAAACTATGCTGGGCCGAAGAGATAATCCAAGTGAAATTAGTAACACACATCTATTGTTATCATATTTAGGAGCATATTGATTAATAAGGTTTCTAGAGATCTGTACATAGTTTGATATATTATTGAGAGAGAGAGAGAACATCTAAGGCAATATATTCGAGTAAGTACTGTTAACACATACTGTCCTCTAAAAGCTTATGTCAATACGAATTATATAGGTATTTACATGTCTAATTCTATACAATAGAATCTCTCTGTAAAGCATACCTAGTTGCAGAGAAAAAAGTGTCCTTTATGGAGAGGTACTCATGAACAGGGACTTTATGGACAGGTGTCGTCTTTACGGAGAGTTTTTAATTAGTAAAAATGGGAATTTTAGAGTTGAGAAAACTGTCCTTTGTAGAGAGGTGTCTTCTAGCGGGAGAGTTCTCTCATGGAGGTTCTACTGTATTTATATATCGTATATAATAATAATAAAAAAAAATTCCATTGTAGAGGTTGCTAAGAAATTAATGGGAAAAGAATAACTTTAGGCACACGAACACAATGAGATTTGACCTCAGAAAATAACCCCAAAAAAAAAAAACAACAAAAGAAGATTTTTTAGAGGGAGATATCCCCCGCGATGTATTTAATTCTCGAAATATATCTCTTGTTCCTGATATTTTTAAACTCGAGAAAAACACAAAGCGAGATTACAGTAGAGAATGTAGCTATCTACCCCCAGATCTCGCAATGGAGGTAATTTTAGAAAGGGGCGCAGCTCATCACTCATTGTATCGGCTGATACATCTCGAGATAGGAAAGGATACAGACGAATTTTCTTTAATTAGGCTTCGGGGACTCTGGAATTTGTTTTTTTTTTCTTCACCGTATTTAGAAATGATTGTCTTCTATTGTGTTTCTCTGTAAATCTTCAGATGAGGACAATAAAAATAGAATTATTTGATTTCGCAATGAAAATATATTGTAACGTAGAAACTTTGGACAGACAAACTTCAGGCTGATGCAGAAATTTATTTAAGGCACAAGTACAAATTGGTAAAATACAGGAGAAGCAATGAGGGAAGAGTGTTATAAAATTTATAAATATCAAAATAAATAATCTGTTAATAAAATACTTTGCTACGATATTGACCTTCATAAAATCAAATACAATTAAAGGATGGGATTATTGAAAAATAACGGAAAACAGTTTCTATAAATGAGAAAAACGCGAAAGAAAGAGAGAAAAAAGAGGATGAGCGTAGTAAAACAATGAAAAGAGACCTCATAATATGTTATTAAATATTCCTGATGCCATGCTGAATGAAAGGCATCGGAATAAATATATGCTAAATCCCGATAGATGACGCAAACTGTTTAGTTGCAATGATTAGGATAAAGTATGTTTTTAAAAACAGATAAATAAATATCATGGCTGCAGATAAACTATAATATACAGTAGCTTTTTGCAGAAGTTTATTTATATATATGATATTAGAAAATTGTATGTATGAAGTTTGTAAAAATACTAGAAATATATAGTGTTATGTCTCTCTCTCGAGAAAAAAAAAAAAAAGGTTCCACCGAGATTTGAACTCGGATCGCTGGATTCAAAGTCCAGAGTGCTAACCATTACACCATGGAACCACGCAAAAGCTATCATCTTAATATTAAATATATTATATATTGGTATATATTCTACGACCAATTGTCTAAAGTGCTGTTCTTCAATATTAACTTATACATATTGAGATTTTTATTAGACGATTTTAATTTTAAAAGTATAAATAACACATATAGTTTAAGAGGTCTCTAATGAAATTGTAAGATCCTATATATTATTTTTTTTTCGTAATAGTATTTTGTTATATACGTTATGTTTAACAGAGTGTTTCCTAAAGGAACCGAGAAAAAAGTCGTTTATGGAAGTTTCTCATTCTAAAGAATTTATTTGGATATTTTGACACACATTCTAAATTGATATGTCAGATAGTGACTACTGTGCGTATAAAGGACAAGTGGATACAAATTGCTACAATGTTAAGAAAAAAATAATCATAGAATATTCAGTGTTGCCAAATGTGTGTGTGTGAAGGCCTGAGGGTATCCGGGAGGAACTGGAGCAGTTCTTCCATCATCATTATTGTCACATTCTTCTAGCCTGGAATGGTCGCTCCTTCTCTTGATTCCTGGCAATGCATCAGGATTTTACCACCCATTTGTGACCTCTCCTTAACAAAATTTACGTTTATAACTTCATTTTAGAACTACACTAGAATACCGTTATCCCGGACAAGTTATAATTCTGTTATGACCCTTAAGTTGGTCAATTTTGCTGATCCCTTGAAATTTAATGATAAGGATTAAGTTAGTCATAATGTTAAAAATATATATAACAACTATTTTTTATTAGATAACACAATTTGCAATATTTTTCCGCCTTATAAAAACATTGAAAATCTGCAAACAAATATTTTTTTGCGTGGGTTTTAATAAATGGAGCAAAAGACCAAAATAAGTAATATAAAGATTCAAGTTTTCAAACTTAATTTTTTCATTACACTCTTTAGTGAAAAAAATCCGATTATGAGGATATTTTGAAATATACTATTAATAATAACACTCATTAAACAATCGTATATCCATTGTTAAAAAATATAATAAAGAAATAAAGTTTTTAACCCATCTTTATTATATGTGTTTGATTAATTAAAAGTCCATATAATACGCGGAGAAACTGAATAAGTGAAGGAAATGTCGTACTATAAGGCCCTATTTCCTAGGAAGGAAAAATATCTATCTGGCACCGCGCCTTCACATGCCGGAGAGTAGATTACACCCTAGAAAAGATAAGCCAGGCCGAGCAAAGACCGGGATAAGTCTCCATCCTACTATGGAGAAGGGAACTCACTTGGCTTTGTGAAGTTGGAAACGGCTTCTAAAGGCCGTCGAACCTAAGGTCCATATCATATGGATGTGTGGAAGGGGAAACTACCGCATCATTTTTCCCATGAAAAAAATCCTCACTGAATAAACCAACAGGACCAAGACAACCAAGTCTTACCACCAGACTATAGAAATAGATCGATCATCTTGTAGAAGCCTGATTAAGGAGGGACACTAGTCCTGGGACTGGTGATCATAGATGTTAGATGTGTTAATCAAGATTTGAATGAAGTGTAAAGAAGAACACAGCGCTAGAAGGAGATCAGCAGCAGGCTGACATAGATCTATAGATGGTATCTCAAGGTTCCCTCTCATGGCATCCAAGATACCGAACCTTGATCTATTTCAGAGCCTGTTGACAAACCTCTATATCTCCGAGTAAAAACCTTGCTTTGTGACCGTTTGTTTGAACCGTAGTGTTGGACAGACACTACCTTTTAATTTCCCCATTTAAGATGAGTTAAATATTCAATAACAAATGGATACCGCGGTCAGGAAAAATTTTTAATTCTTACCGATGCACATATTGGTGGATAACCAATAATTCATCATCAAAGAAAATAAAACTATACATACGGCATAACGTTTATTACACAGTATTTCCAATACTGATGAATGACCAAAACGTCGATATATATTTTTGGCCGTGGTGACAATTTGATATTTCAATTTTGCAAGAAACAGAACCAATTATATTTAACCAGTCAAACCTGTATTGAGAGAACGTTTCCATTTTTATCCCGGGGAAATCACATTCTAAAAACACGTTGAGTTAGATTAATTTGAGCTCTTTTATTGTTATTTCAAAGACACGATAGATTGAATAGAATAACAAGTAGTTTCCAATCATAATCGACGATATATCACGGCTAGTGAAAGAAAACGGCTAAGGACAGGTTTGATATTTGGGTGGATTAATATATCTCTGAAATTGATTTACTATCAGAGAATGCTTGTATTCATTTCAGAAATATCTATACCCTGCCAGAATTTTTACGAGTCTACCTCCCACTATGTCTCGAAAAATACATGATATACTTTCTGGAAAAAATGTATTTATTGATAACGCAAAGTGCCATAATCGAAATAGAGATCGGCCACAGCGGAACGCCATTTCACCATGTTCTGTCCAAATTTCTTCACCTTATTAGATGGAAGTTGGAAGTGGGGAGAGATAAACAATGAAAACCATCTTCTTACCTCCTATAGTAACAAAATCGAACAGCTAATTCTCACAATCAGCTTTCTAAACAATTAAGGGGGACCCTAAAGGTATGATCTATACCAACAGAATCTCTAAAAAAAAAAGCGAACAAATTTCTCAATTATTTCAAAAATGTTAAAAAAGAAACCCCTTATATATATGCTAAAACTTTATATAACGAACAAATATATCGCACAGTCTGTTTAATTAAAACTATAACAAAAACACTTTATAACACCCAGGCAGTTGACGATCTATAAATGCACTCCAAGAGAGCCTGTTAATAACTTTAGAACAAAAATCAAGAATGAAAAATTATTTTTTGTGCATTTGGTGAAAGCTCTTTAAAACAACATTTAGACCTCGAGTTATCGACCAAAATTTCTCTCGGCGTCCTTTCAATGAGAAACTCTTTAAACCTAAGCCTTTATAAGTAAACATACTCAATAAGTGTGTCAAATTTCTATATCATCTCTATAAAACTCTTTAAAACGAAATTCCGTATAAATTTCTCTAAGAAATATTTCTTGGTCCCTTCGCGATTTCTTTAGAGAGATTTTTCATTAAAGATGCTAAACACTTTCCATTGTAAATTTCAGTTGACACCAAAAATAAAACGAGACTATGCCACTCTTCTTCTAGAACGTAATTTACATTCAAATGTATGTAATTTACTTCACGTTACTTCACCTACATGTATTATGATCCACACAGTAATTACATTTCTGGTATTAGAATATCTATTTTTACCATTTCTCCCGTTGCATATGTACTTCCGCACATACAATCTCTAATTATTTAGGCTTTTATAACTGCTGTGTGTTTAATTGTTTTAAATCTTTTCTCTCTGTGAGTAGCAAGCTTGCTCACCATTTGTAAACATTTGGGGTCTGTAAAATGCTAAAACATTTTCACAAAGAGTTTCTTTTTGTTTGTTTAAAGATACTAGCTTTTTCAAGCGAAAATCTCTCTCCCTCAGGTTTATTATAATGAATAAATATTGAGATTTCTTGATTATAATAAGCACGCAGAAGAGAGATTTACACTTGGAAGCTGGAATTTTTAAACAAACGAATAAAATCATTTTACAGACCTTTAGCAACTTGATTTCTCTCTCCCATTATGTCGAGCCTATGTGGGGAAACTGCATTTTGGATTATTGTTACGTGGAATTAATAATTAGATTGGATACACACTATACACAGCATTTTATGTAGGAATACAAGCACGTATACCAGAAATAAACAAACATGGCAAATATAGATGATATCGTATGTTATTATCTAGTGCTGATCTAAAGGTTGGATGTCATAGAGGTCCATTTTACTCAATCCTGGGACTTCCTCTCTAACCAACATGTAGTTTACTCCACCCCAGTCCTCTAGGTCATTGATCCAGGGAATGGGCCATTCCACAATATAATTGCCCGACTCTAACTTAAGACTTGACTTCATTGTCTCTTAGAGGCTAAGTACAAAATCAGAACCATTTAAAAAATGTTTATTGATAACGCCATATGAATCTGTGTATCTTATCGAGAGAGTATTAAATTAATTACATATTTAGTAAAATATATATGCAAAAATGTAAAATTTATTTCTCTTTTAAATAAGTGCAACAAAACACGTTTTTATTGAATGCATCAAGATAATACCCCTTTTAAAAATCTTTATGTCGAATACGCGAATTGAGATCAATGAATAAGCCAAAAAGTTTTATTTTTGTTCGAATTTGCCAAAAAAAAAAAAAAACTTCTCAGGCACGTTTACAACAGAATGACAAATATAAATATATAATCTGTATTTTATATACACCATTCAACAAGGGACCATTCAACTATGGAGAAAAACTTTTGTGGGAATGTGTAGAGATCATAGACATTTTTAGCGCTATAAACAAAGTCTTTGAGCTTAAAGACCATCACACACATAGGCCTGTTTAGTCATCAAATAGCAACATAGTTTATTATTCATTACGATTGAAAGAAAGACTTAAGGATCGATACAATTAGTATATGTAGATAAAGCATACTTATTAATAGCGAGTGTCTTAATTAAAACTAATTAACTGACCCAGCGTTGATTGCTGGAATGGTTGACTAGGTCAGCTCCGCCTCCACTCATCATCACAACCACACTCCGAAGATAATAGATAATTTTGAATATGATTATATAGCGTGCGCCATCTGTCTTTAGAAATATGAACTACTTATTGCGTATATGTTTCTTTTAAAAACAAAACCATTTTGTACTGCCTTTATTGCAGTGATAAAAATATTAAGAGGGTCTGAGTCATCAGTAGTGAGCCCTCCCAGTGGTTTCCACAGTTTTATCTACCATAATATTGCCACGTGGAAAATTAGGGAAGACAAATTCAGGATGAGACAACAATTTTATTTGAGGCAAGAACAAACTATGAATGAACAAACAAAAATGAATAAACAAAAGATAAGGAATGAGGGAAGTTTACAGAGTAGTAAAATATAAACATAAAAAAAAGAAACTCTGTTAATACTAGTGTAAAATAACAAATGCTTCGCTACAATATTGTATCGGGTTATATTTTGCTTATACATCCGGCACGCTATATATATACATGGTGGTTCCACTGCTACCTAGTACATATAATATTTGATGAAATTGTTGAAAAGAAACACACATTGCCAGTAAATTTATTTGTTACAAATTTTATCGATAGATGGCGTTAATAAATTTAATTTACTAATACATATAATTGAACTTAAGTTATCTCTTCAGTGAAAGTCTAGAGACAAGTTTTACTGTACATATTGAAAGATGGTTAGATAGGAGTGCACTAATCTAAGAGAGTTAGGTAACTAAACGACGCATTAAAGATAATTCTTTGCGACTTTGATCGATGACAGTTGCTCCAGAAAAATGCCATAGGGGACAAGATAGAGAGAAACAAGCCTCCAGCAGTAAATGGCCGATTTCTTTGACAAGCTCTCTCGACCCTTTCTTACTGCACTGTACTGGTTCAGGAATGGCGGGCCAATAAAACAACTGGCCAAGAGTTTGAAAGACTATTGACATTGTGCATAAGGTCTAATATAAGATAGGGACAACTCTAGAGAAAAATAACTTATTAACGAATTCAGAAATACAATTTTTCAAAACTGCGTTTAAGCTTATCCAATATTCCTAACTCTCCTTATCTCTCCTGTTTTCAGTTTCAAAGAAATTTGGTTCCCAGCCGTTGATTTTACTGAAGTTTGCAACTTCTCAGTTATCAGCTCGCTTTAACCTTCTCTTTTTATCTACTTCTTTAATCCACCGTTCCACCTTTAATGAACTTCTTTCATCAAAACACAAACATTTTTCCTCTACGCAATCTAATGGATGGCCAGTCCGCTGAGATATTATATGGTAAATGATCAGTAAATTCTACATGATGTGTCGGGGTAGCATAATTGTTGTCAGCTTCACACTGGAGTACTAAATACAATCTTATTGTCTGAGTGTCGTATTAATGCCCTGAAACATTACTTTTAAATAATAAAGAAGCGTTTATATATGACGCTTCGCTTATCTAATTAATATCTTTACATATGAGGACACTTCGGCTAGAAGAATTTTTTTTTTCAAGATGAAGTGTCCTCATTTTTAAAGAACTTTGAATGCCGGCCAGGCCACCTCTATCTTCGAGATAAATATCTATAGTTTTAATTTGTGTCAAAAATTCTTTAGATAATGTCATATAAAAGATGATCTTTTTTCTGAGATTTCCCTTAATCTATATATCTACCATGGATTTCGCAAGATTCTTGCTACAGTCCATAGCGGATAGAGATTAGGAAAATTCTCCCGGAGCTTATCTCTTTTTTTTTTGTTTATGTTACAATAAAAATTTTGATGCAAATGAAGCTCTTTAATGAATAACCTTTTCGGATTTTATCTTGTTCCATATTGGTTTTTTAAAATTTCTAATCCAAATTGTGTGTTGATCGGTTGTGGCTTTACATGCTTCAAAGAGAAGTCGAAGGATAAATGGAGTGTGGAATTGATAATTAGATCTGTCTAGGATGATAGAGGCGGAGAATTTGATGTGAACCTGGTCATCCAGACACTCTCTAGGCTATGTAGAGAGAATATGTATATATATTTTTCCATAAACCAAATTCTTATTAAAAATAATAATTTTTAAAATATTATACAGTTTTGTTCACGTTGATTCCTTAATTTTAAGATTTAGAATTCATAATTTTGTGTTAATGTAACTAACTTTCACATGGTTTACCAGTCCGAGAACCAAAAAAGGTTAAGAAACGCTGGTTCAGTAAAAGTCTTCCATATTTATGTAGTTATTTAATATTATAATGTACAGTTTTATCGGAACGCGCGTTAAACTGTGTTGTTGTTTACAGGTGTTCATGAAGTTTCGCAGGAAAGCGTCGCTACAGAGGTAAGTCTTTTTTTAAATTTATTTATTCCTGTATTTTTATATTTTTCTACTTTTATATAAAATATATGAGATTATAAAAAATAATTCACGTGTTTGATTACCATGGCAACCTTTTATGATTTTTTAATACCGTAAAAGCTCTATATTGTTTGAGTATTAATTAAAAATATATATCTATGAAATTATATATATAATATAAACATATTTTTTACTTTCCAATAGTTAGACTGGCGGAACGCTTATCTCTTCGTCTAGGATTGTTTACTTTTATAACTTTAATTTAGTTTGGATCATGCACTGTTTAATCTCACGCGACCGTAACTTCTTGCTTGGGTTTTGATGCAACTTGCCCTAGGTATCCTATGTTCAGTTAATTTCTCTTTGTATTTTAATTGTGGTATAATGTGTGACCATACTGCTGTGCTGGCTGAAAATGCTGGCAAATACATCTTATGCCTATGTGTCAAGTTTGGATCTTTCATCCACCCTTCTGGAGACGGAGGAATATGAAGGAATTATTAGGAATTCAGATATCCTCTTAGCAAGTTCATATGCCTTATTTTTAAGGTTAGTTTCTTTTCTGCAAAATAGTTTGCCATACATTGTTATAATTCGTAAGTTTTAAATGAATTCAATGTTGGATTTCGTAAAAAAATAGAATATGTTCTTGACCAACAAAGGCCAAGGTTAAAAAAAAAAAAAACACGAATCTTTAGGGGCCGTTCTGAATTTGCCAAAGTTGTTGTAGTAAGATAAGCTTTTGCAATACCGTATTACCTAGACTTACGGGGGAGTTATATGGTTCTCTTTCTTTTGATACCAATCCAGCCCTTGTATTACTTTTGTTCTGATAGGTACTGGATACACATTTCAAGGCAATTTTACGATTAATGACAGTTAAGATTTATTTTGTGTTATATAATTCCTCAATTCTTATTCGGACTTAGGTCGTCATGTGTATCAAGCCTAGAACTTACCATTAGGCCACATTTAAACTTCTAAATTCTTATTAAAACTACGCAAAGTGGTATCTCGATGCATGCAAATACAACTTGAGCTATTTTCGTCGTTCCTTTATTAGTAGCCTAACTTCGAGGTACAGTAGAATCCACCGTAGAGGTGACCATTTAAACACATAGATGATCCTGGTCTCTTCTTGAGGTAGTGTCTCATTATAAGTTAGGCTCTCAACAAGGCGGTCTCTTGTGGGATGTTTAACTGTATTGTAGAAATTAACGCTCAATATATATGCCGTAATCTTTAACGTCTATTTTGATGGGATCTCGTTAAATAATTGTTAAGGTTGTTTATATTGGTCTCATTGTTTATATTCACCACCCCGAGGGGCTGACTTAAATAAAGAGAGAAAGTACAATACCTCATCGACCCTGGAAATATGCAATAATAAAAATAAAGCATACGATACAATCTCATAATACAGATTTATCTGGTCATGCTGAGACTTGACCATTCAGAGCTCGAAATAGATTGATTGTCTCTTTCGCCCTACTCAATGAGCCAAGCAATCAAAATGGCGGCTGCCAAAGTTCGCTTTCCAGCTTTCCGATTGGTGGACATTATTAGGCCAAACGATACAATGGTGAAATTGATTTTTCCCCTTATTTTATCTCTCGCTATTGTTGCCATTGTTTTTCCCGCCACTTCCTACTGTCTTCCGGCAAATATTTGAGGCATTGTTGGGTCGTCTGCTGCGTTTTGGAAGTAATTGTTGATGATCTTTTGATGCGATTAAAGTGATGGGGGACGAATCATAATAGAGAATAGGTGTATTATGAAAGGGTTACATAGAGAAATTCTTGTAAATGTGAATGAAAGATTGGGTTTCTGTATTATAGGAATTGATTAAGTTAAAACAAAACAAGTGTCCCATCTGAGCGACTACATTTTGTAAATTTAAAGTTGACTTTTGAGAACTGAACCAATTCAACCACCAATAAGAATCCATTCTTTAGACGATTGCTCTCTTCTCGGAAAGTTCTACTGCAAATTGAATAAAATCCATGTTCATATTGTTTGATGATGTCAAAAGTGAAAAATGCCTTACAGAGAACTATATTCTTCCAGAATTTATTCAAATATCTTAACATATTTATTCACATAGTTTAAGCATAAGAGCTGCTTTAAGTAGGTAAGTATTCAAACTTTTTAGAAATTTTTAAAAATAAAAATGACATTCTCTCGAATGTCTCTTACAGTCTTACCCGGGTAGTTGGAGATCTATGATACGCTCCAGGAGCCTGGGTTACCTGGTTGTTAATACAGCCTCTTCTCGAAATATAATAGTTTATAAAGAAAACAAAATGGTTTATTCTATATTGATCCAAAATAAGCTCTTGTAAATATAATTACATCTCTATATATATGTACTATTTTCCCACATAACTTTCGAATTTTTTTCTTACTCTTTTTTTTTCCCCCACAAGTATTAAATGATATGCGTGTTGTATTTGACAAAGGGAAACCCGCAAACACTCGTAAACTCGGAAATACGATGGGTAAGCGCCGTAATAAATATATGTGTGTGCGTCAAATTATAATAAATAATTTAATAAAAAATGTTTCCTTTCGGGAATTGAACCCAGATCCTAGATAAACAAGAAGGATCTGGGGAATGGAGTTTCAGTTACGAAAAAAAAAATCAAAATTGGCTAAGATAAAGGTTAATGAAAATTCCTAAATTCGGCTACACAAAATGGTAAATTTCAGTTATTATTATAATATCTGGTATTTCTGAGTTGACTTCAAATTTTTTTCGGCTAAAAAAAAGGTAAATATCGCTAAAATTGGTTGAACAAACCCGGAATTGTATAAATTTGTTAAAAAAAAAAAAAAGAAAAATGGCCATACACAAATGGTATAGTATCTATCAAGGAATGAATATTTATATATGAAAATATATAATAATAATAATAGTATTAATGTTTACTATAGATCAGCTATCGTATTAATTGATAGAATAAATCTCGAATTTGGTTATAATAAAAATTAATAAATATCATTTAGATGATTGAATTTGATTAAAAAAGTAAATCCCAAAAATTTGTAAAACTTTAAAGCTCTAGAAATGTCACTATGGTATAGTGGTTCATACAATACTGGACGTTGGTGACATCTCACTGATAATCTCTTTCTTTCTGTCTCCGGCCAACTTGGCAGTTTCTTCCAGGATCGGTCTAATTCCATCTAGGTCTTATATCCCTCCTCTTTCCCCTAGCGTTCACTTGTACAATAATTCTCTCCAGGCATGACCTGGCTGGTGACCGGAGTCTCTCACAGAATTGAAGCTTCTTTGTCCTGAATGCGTCTTTTTTTTATTATCTTTAGTTCGTTTAAGATATTCGTATTTTTCTTGAAGCTCACACGGTGAACTCTAAACACTCTCTCTACGCCAAAAAGACAGAACATAAAAAAAAATTGATTCATATTGCATAGAGATAAACCTGCTTATGACCTAGGTATATAATATCAAAATAACTATAGCTCTATATATTATTATTTCCCATGTAACTTTTTAAGTTAGAATTTATTTCGCTTTTTTTTCCCACTTCTTTTCTGTATCTCTCAGAGGAGAATCTATATATAAAACTAAAAGCTTTGATAAAGTCATTGATTGATTTTATAGGGAAATCAAAGCTAAGATATCAATACCAAATAAACAGGTTCTCTCTAGAGTTAGGAGAAAATAAATAAATATAATGTAGTAGTACTGTGCCGACGTATCTCACTCCCAGATCAGCCATGACAGAATCCTTCCCACACACACACTCTATGCAACAAACAGGTTCTAATTAAAGTTGGAAAGTGCTCTGGGGTTAGTTAACAGGAGAACAATGTCCACCCCATTGTCTCAACATGCCCTTTAGAGTTACGCTTCCTTTTTTGTTCTTTCTTCTTGAGATAGCTCTAGCCGAGGAAATCTTCAACGCTGTTTGCTACAATAACCGCACAGTATATATACATTTTCTATAAAGAAACCGACCCTTTTTGTTTGGTTATATATATAGAGAAATATTTTTAAATATAATAGGTTTATATATTGCGGGAACAGAATATGCAAATAAGCCGGTAATCTTACTTAGTGTTCATATATCGAGGTTCTAAATTACGACAGTAACTCCTTCCAGACTCTTATATCTTTTCTCATCTATCAAATATTGTAGAAACATATTCGGGGAAAACAAGCGGATTATACTAAATAACATATTATTGAACTAATTAGCAGGTTCTGGGGTTGGAACTGACTATGCCAATGACTTCTTCCATACCTAACTCTATCCGTTTCCTTTCTAGCTGTTCCCTTCAGCTTAAACAATGGAAAATACAATCGAGTATCTTCAGAAAGAAATTCTTTAAATAGAAAAAAACTTTAATAATTTCTTCATAGTTCAAGAAAAACCAACCACGTAAGCGTTTCATGCTGTTGACCATCGTCAGCCTTATGTAGACTGTACCTAAAAAACAAACAAACAAAGCTGGTTCAATAAAGAATAATTGACCAATATTTTGGACAATTAAAGAAAAAAAACATTAGTTGATATTTATTCCGACACATGGCACAATCCACCAGTAAATATCAGTTTCACGATCAAGAGAGATGTCATTTTCTTAATTTAACCTCATTATCCCTGTGAAATTTCAATTTCTTTCACAATTTTATCATATTTCAAGCAACTTATACATTTAGGTTTAGAGAGCCTCGAATTCTTCCGTCATATGTGCGACGATATCTTACTGTTGGCTGTTCTCATAATGTTACCATCAGGATCATCTGTTTTCACCTCTTTTTAAAGCCTATTTACTCGCATATTGGGGTCCTAAAATAACGGACGCTTTAAATGTAACTTGAATCGATGCACTCTATATATTTTTTAGTTTTTATATTTTAGTTTATTGTTTTTGTATAAGATAGAGAAATTAGAGAAGCACAAAGAAATCTTATAACTGCTTGGCTTTCTTTATAGAACGATACGGAATACAGCCCAAAACGCGTATACAATTGGCTCTGATTTATCAAGGAAAGGTTTTTAGGTGATATTAGGTAATAATCAACGTTTAGGTGATAATTATTCTTATAGATGGCGCTATATCAGTAGCAACATTATTTACATACTCAGGAGAGATGTGGATAATATATTTCGACTGTACGTAGCTGACAGGGAGTTGACGTCTAAGTGACATGGGAAGACAGTCACGTGTCGCTGAGACTCCACGCCTGAGTTACTTCATATTGTTCCGTTTTTTGAGTTGGCACCGCCAAGGACAAGTTCACTCCTTGACCCTCAGTCTGACTGTCGAGGTGGACAATCAACTGTCGTTTTTGTCATCTTCCGTAATGTCTTTAGGGCTTTTAATTAGTGAGATTGGCTTTGATGCATCGGGGGTTTAGCGCAATGGGATTGTCTTTGTTTCTTTTTTAATGGCTACTAAATGATTACCCTTTGATTAAGATGCTATTTGGACGTTAGTGCAAAAAGCGTTTAAAAAATAAAGATACAGTTGATACCCGATTTACCGGGGTAAAGGAGATAACCACGGTATATCAAGGTAATAAGCCACAAATTCCTCAATAATAAAGGTGAAGTAAAAACTAGCGCTCAATAATACACTCCAAGCTCCCACACCAGAACAAGGTGAAGTACACACATTAAAGGATATATGTCATATAACAAATATTTTAAATAATAGACTACAATGTATACAGAGAGAATTTTAAAATTGCGATTTACGATTAAATCCAGTAATATCATATGACAATTAAGAAATTTACATACCACAGAAATGAATACCCAATTTTGATACAAATTTCTATTTGCAACTTGATTTTTAAAATTTCATTTTTGATAAAGCAGTCTCAATAGGACAATTATTTCCGGGTGTTTTTCTATTGTCAGAGAGTGCGTATATTTATTGCTCTGTTACACGTTATGATAAAAAATATTGATCTTTCATACCCATCTTCACTCTTAGTTTTAGTTTCGCGTGCCAAAGACAACTCCTTTCAGACCTAGACGATCCCAATTCAACGAAACAAGAATATATAGCATGAAAAACTGGAAGAGGGAGGTTGAGGAAATTACCAAATTCTTAGGTTCATTCATTTGAAAAAAAAAAACACAATAGAAGACTACAGAAATAAACAAATGGCCCTCCAACAAAACATGAGAAATTTTGTGAAATATGTAAATCTCCTAATGCCTTGCAACACCAAAATAAGATTATACGAAAGTACAAGCCATATTCTTATACTCCCCTCAAACATGAAACCTTGCATAGCCTATGTATAAATCTCATTGTTGCCACTCACATAACTCTTTAACTTGGTTATACTTGCCATGATATCACATGACAAACGAAACCTTCCTATTTGAATGCAATACTTAGCAATTAATAGACAATACTACTATGTTAAAAAAATAATGGCAGAGAGAGAGGGCAATGGTTTTAAACCATGAAATTCAAAATGAGTTTTCTCTTTAGGTACTAGGCATGTTCTCTCTGGCTACCTAGAGAGTACGTAGATGTTTAGAAAATTGATGATGATGTTATTTAAGTAGATGTTTGTTGATTCTAAATAAGCAAAAAAAAAAAAATAATAATAATAATAATGGCGAAAATATGTTGCATTTTTATATACAGATTCTTTAAAATTAATGACCACATCTTTATATATATATATTGTAGCAGCAGAATATTTGTTATTATATTCACAGAATATTTTAATTCCTATATTTAGTTTCTCCCCGAAAATGTCTCAATGTTTCTATTTTACATTATGTAAATAAGGTTGAATACTTGTGTTGTTTACAAACAAACCGCCATATATCCTTACATTTGTCGTCCCTAATGATTATACAAGGATATATATATTTTTTTAAGGGGAGTGTTCATTGAGAGTCAGCAATTGAAGATGGTTGGGTACTGCGTGGAATCAGTGTTCCAGGTGGGAGAAAGTGACCCACCTGTGGTGAATGACCCTCAGGCGTCATTTACATCTCTTTGTACCTTCTTCTTCTTCTTTTTCCTCTCAGACGACTTTTTCTAACTCTTCTTGCCCCCCTTTTTTTATCGTCTTGTTTTTATGGTTTGAGGTTTTGCGCATAAAGTCGATCCCATTTATCTATACAATTCAATACCCTATCAAAAAATGATCAATGAATTGTATTTGATGAGAAGAATAATTATATTTTGAAGATTTTTCTTTCTCTCTCTCTCTCGCTTTTGATAAAAAAATAATATTTATTGCTTTTTATAAAAATGAAGTCATGCGGTTCTTTAAAAAAATATTGTTTACATCACATACAAAACCCATTATTTATAAATAAATAAATAAATAAAATAATTAGTTGATGTAGCTATATTTTTACCAAATCAACTTCCAACTCTAACTAATGATATTCGAAAATATTGTCTACACTTGTAAATTTTACATAGTGACCCTTCTATGATTTCAATGGAGATTGTTTTTATTGATTTTTACTTTTTTTTTTCATAGAGTAAATATATGATTTTTTCGCTTATTTGTGTATATGAAGATTATTTTTTCGCAATTTCTTAAAAAACGAACATTTTGCATCATGTATGTGCAAGACGAATTTCTATACTTATAGACGGGGAAGATGAAAAAATGATTTGAAGGGCTTGGCTCATCAGTGGTAAACTCTCCCAGCGATTTCGCAGATTTGATCTACCAGACCGCTTCAACAATGCTATTGTTCATTCTGATTATGTAGTTGTACTTGATGGTTTATTGATGGTGTTTTTATTTAATGTAATTGTGGAGATATGGCTTTTGTGATTTATTAATGGTGTTATATGTGTGTTGTTTTACTAATGGTTCATATATAAACAAGCTTTATTGTCTTGTTATTCAAGCTGAAGAACTGAGCTTAGAGCAAACATATGTTTCAACCATTCTTATTACCAAAACTATACTCCACATAGTATCCATCCATACACGTTCAAACAGCACGATATTGGAGATTAGGTATCAGAATCTGTTTGATTACTTACACTCAAATTTTTGAAAATGGCTTAACCACACAACCATCTTGAGAATCAATTAAAGTGAGAATGTTGCTAGGCGTTGTGTCTGTCGCAACAAGAGTGGATACAGGCGAGGGTTGTCGCAGCATGGCGACCTCCGAGCGATCGTTCCGGATGGTCAAGCGCCGTCGGGTCAATAGACCAGATCCTGTTGTGGCATCTCTGGGAGGATGGCCCACATTCTGCCGCCGGTAGCTCTTCTGGTGACACATGTACGATTTGTCACCCTTCCTTCCTTCCTGGGTGTCATCCTCGCCCACAATTGGCGGCTTTGTTGAGCTTTTGGTGTATTAGGTGTACAGCAGGAACCGTGATTCGTATCATTCTTCTATTGTAGACATTATAAACCTGAACTAGAGAATTCTTATAGCATTACAAATATTCTTAGTTAGAAATAGTTTAGAAGTCATCAGGCGCGATTTTGTTCAGATCAAGAATGAGTATAGAGAGCATAAATAAGGCAACAAAGCTCCATCTATATATATAAGAAATGGAAGTATTTTAAAACACAAATGTTTGTTTTACATATAAAACTAACTTTATAATGTCCTTACTGCGATGAAAAAATATTGGGATGGCTTGGCTCATCAGTGGTGAACCCTCCCAGCTGTATATTTATATATAATTATACTATATAAAGCTTATGTTCATTGTGTTTGCTTGAATTACATTTATAAGACTCCACTCTTCAATATGTAGCACACACATATATATATTAATATATCAATATGAGAAGAATCCTCTAATACAGTAATAAAGATCTAAAAACCGGTCTGGTAGATTAAATTGGCGAAACCGCTGGGAGAGTTCCTCACTGAAGAGCCAAGCCCTCCCAATATTTTTCACCTCAGTAGGGACAGTAGACATTTGTTCTATGTGTAAAAGAAACATTCATGATTTAATGCTTTCATTTATTCACCCTCTATCGCAGCTAAGTTTCATGCGAATGGCGGAAACGTAATGCGGAACAAACATTTCTTTCTATTTAAACAGTTTATTCAAAATCATTAACCTCCTTTATCTATTCATCGCAAATACTTTTCCATGACTCCTCATGCAGGTAAACGGCGTTGCCATTGTAAGTCTCTTGTATTCTCTTCCTCTTTGTATTGTTGTACATTCCTAGACGGCCAGGCTAGCTACGTACTGCTATTGTGAATGGTAATGGTCTAAGATATTTGGTCTGTGTGCCATCCACACTTTCCTCACATGGCACACATACAGGTGGGAGTGGCGTCTACTTTGGCGTCGTCCTTTTTGTGTGATTGATGGGATCTAGCCTACAACTTTCTAAAATACACCTACGGACAAAACTTAAGGAAGTGGAAATTCTTTGTATCGCCAGTTGAAGGAGACAGAAGCAATTTTGTTCACACATGGTTATCTCGTGTGTTTTCAATAAAGGTCACTGTAATATCTTACAGAGTTATTGTCTGAATTCCAATATACATGATAAAAGGTTCCTTAAGTTTTGTCTCTATGAGTGTAGATGTTGTGGACCATTCAACTCTTGTACAAGCTCAACTATACCATTATTGTTTTCCTTATCCCAAGTACACATGGTACAGGCCATGATGATTATAGGGGTAAAGAGTTTGTGATGGCTTTGCTTGCACTGTAAGTACAAGTATATACTATGTGTCTTCACACATGTAAAAAGCAGTTCAACTTTTGCACTTAAAAGTGTGTCTGAGGGTCGTTTTTTTTACTTTCACTGACTAATGGGGTTGGATTTGTGAAAGAATCGGAAGCCAGTTTCTTTTAGAAAAAGTGCCGAATTCAAAATACCGGGTCGTGTAAATATGGGGCACGTCATAATGACGTATGAGAAGTGTCTGTTCTGCATATGTTCAGCTTAGGTTTCTCCATATTGTTGACTTATCCGGATAGAATAATGATGATATACAGTGAGTTATATAGAAGTCATGATTTCGACTTCGGAATATGCAAATTATTCCGATAAGAGTCTAAATTACATATCACGTTGATTCCACTCAGGTTTCTACCATATTTGACCTACCTGGAGGAAACTAGATTTCAGGATTCATAGTTCCACAACGCACTGAATGCCACTCATTTCATGAACAGGTCAATAACAAGTGGCGTCAGATTTGTGGAGCCTTTTGAGATGAGGTTCTGGGGTGGTTTGCTGAAAATACCGTGGACGGAACATATCACAAATGACGAGATGCTATAATAAAATGATAAGTAAACGCAGATTGAATAGGTCATGTGATAAGATACGATAGCCTATTCCAAAGATTGATTTGAAAGACGTATTGAAGGCACACAAGATATCAAGAGGATGTTCTCACACTACGTTTGTAGACTAACTGAAGAGAGAAAACAAGACAACATCAGTTGAAGTCTATAGATTAAGCAGGAGACTGATTGAGAAGGTACACCACTCCCAGCGTACATACTAATTCAATCTAATACAATATTGAAGCGGACTGGAGAATAAAATGACGAAACCGCTGGGAGGGTTCACCACTGATGAGCCATGCCTTCCCTCTTTCAATTTTTTAATCATTGCAGTATAAAGGCTGTATACAACTTTTAAAAAATGGCGCTTATGAAATAGATTTCAAATTTTCAACGATAGAGAGGGCTAAGTTGACGGTGATATTTTATAAAGGGAACCATTATAAAAATGGGAATCAGATCACGTCAGCAACAACCTCATATAAATTGAAATCAAATAGTGGTAAAGAAGAAGAAATCTGGGAAATGAAGAATACACATAAATAATGGAAAAGGAAGTTATTGAATAATGGGGTCGGAGGTACAAGTTGGAAGATCATAGCCCTGACCTGATCCACTGACTTTATCCTTATCTGCATCTTTCCTCCACCACATCCATGCTGGCATGACGGATTGTACCTACACCATTGTTCTAAATAGCTGATGTCTCCATTTAAGAGTGAGATTTCGAAGATAATCTTGGCAGGTTAAAAAAAGTTTTATCAATTGTTATTAAAATAACCACGCGCGCGCATAAATACAGCTTTATTAAGACCACCGGTCTTATACAGATTTACCGCAGGAAGGAAGCATAGATATACTCCAGGCAGCACAGAACCCAACAAAAGCTTCCATGTCCGACAAATGTCCAATTAATTATTATTAAAATAACCAAAACGTTTTTTTAAATGTTTTATTGGAAGTTTTCGAGTTTAACCCTATCTCAAACTATGATAATGTAAAAGGACTAAAGCATTATCCGGTCGCATATTAGACGGGAAAATACGAGAGAGATAAATACTGATGAGTTAAGGTCTTCCGATATTTTTCATAGGAGTTTGGACAGTAAAACATTGTTTTATTTGGAAAAGAAGAGAATTGGGGGCTTTACAGTTTCATTTCTTATATTGACTATTGTAATAGAGAGCTTTCATTGTGTGTATCTTGTTAGCAGCGCTTGTTCCTAGTTCATTTATAGCCTAACTAAGTGATTAGATGTAGCAGCTTGAAGACCTTTTCTAAACAATTGTTGCCTTTATTTTAGAGAAAGTTCTTTCCCGAGTGTTTTTTTTCTGCAAAAAACGAAATTCCAGTGGTCTCTCCATTCTATTACCCAGTTGTTTGGTTTAGTAAAATGGTCGACCGTTCTTATCTACATCGTTCGTCTAGATTGTCCCCTTTGTCCTTTTATTCTTCCGTGTGTAGACCACATTTTACCTGAAGTATCAGCTTGCAGTAATTACGTCTTGTAAGATTAACAAAACTCTAAATGATAAATTAACAGATTGGTTTACTAGTCCATCAAGATGCAGGCATAATGAATGTGTTGACAAAATCTGCTAGAACACAGCTGCAGTCAATTGGACACTTGATCGAAATATTTACTCTCCGAGAAAATCCCAAATACGATTCCGGTATAGAAACATAATAGGAAATATTGCCCATTATATTTAAGAACAAAATAAACGCTTTTAAAATTGCGTATCTGTTTGTATTTTTATATATATAGCGAAAGCATAAACATATAATTTTATTGAAATGTTTTAAAATAATTTGATATATCGGATATATAGACATATCTCTCCATATCGCCTCCAGATTGCTGGCGGCAAGATATGGTGGAAATTGTCAACGACTAAATCCTTACTATCCAATTAAAATTCAGTAACACGTAGCAACAAATTGTTAAAGAAGAAGGTAAAAGTCTCCAGACGATGATTTACCTCCTTTCTAATCTCACGCTCCAATGGACATATCGTGGAGGAAAACTTTTTCCGTGATAGCTTTCTCCCGATGACATTGTCCAAATATGGTCGTACACCTTATCTCTCGACAGACTCTTCAACCTTTCTATCATTGTATGGTGAACATTTGTAAATATAAAATTGTGACCTTCTTCTGTGAAATGTGATTCTTTTAAATTTCATTTCATTGAGTCGAAAATAATTTATCATAGATATTTTTTTCTAGGGTGGGTATATTATCAAACAATGATGGAGTCACTAAACACACAAAGGATATATAAATATTTTAAAAAACACAAATATTTAACTTAGATAGTAAAAAGACATATATTGAATTGAATAAAAGATTTATTTGCCAATATTTCGGCTGGCTGAACGCCAACCTTTATCGAGGCATTACATTTTTGTATACACAAACTCAGCGCCGCATAGTAAGTTTGTGTATACAAAAATGTAATGCCTCGATGAAGGTTGGCGTTCAGCCAGTCGAAATATTGGCAAATAAATCTTTTATTAAATCCAATATATGCCTTTTTACTATCTAATGATTTAAGTATGGATTGCTCTATTTTCAGAAAAATATATTTAACTGTGGGAAAATGGTATTATACAAAGGTGAAATATGTTAGATAGAATCAGGTGTATAAATTAAGAAAAAAAAAAGACATCTTCTTATCGCGCAGCTAAAAGTTGCTGATGACTTACGCCATCAGAATAAATATCAACTAATCAAATGATTAGTCAAGAAAGGGTATTTGGTCAATTCGAGAATATTAAAAAATCAACGATTAGTTGAGATATTTATTCCGACAGATGGCGCAAACCATCAGCAACTTTTAGTTGCAAGATCAAGAGATACTTTTTTTATTGAATATATTTAACTATAATAATAAAATATTATTTTGGATAATGAAATCTCTGGAAGAAAGTAATAGTATAAACACACAAAAAAAAACATTTTATGATCCAAGATATGCACTACTATATACACTACAATGGAAAAACTAAGTGTCAATTCCTTTAAAGAAATCATTTATTTATAGTGTATTAATTATTACTTCTTTTTTTTTGTCGATAGTCCTCGTCACAAAGAGAAAAAAATAAAAAGTAGCAGACGATTATTTTTTAAGAAGATAATATATTCACACCAATTAATCACACGAGGGGTTCATTAAAAAAAAAAAAAAGAAACAAGTATGCCATTAATCACACAATGTTGATTACAAACTGGCTTCCCGGTAAATACCAACCAAAAGATCTCTTTTCATCGCCTTACGAAATTATCGTCTGCTTCCGATTAGTCGGCGATAGAGAGCGCTGATGGGCAAACCTATAAGCCAATTAAGTTTCTCCACTTTTAATTGAGCCATTATTTATAAACACATTATACTTTCTTTATTCCCCTAATCTATTATAATTTAAAATAGAGCATTTTTTAGAGCACCATCTATTGATAGGATTTGAAACTTTAGAGCTACTTTAATACCTTTAGAATTTACCAGCCGAATATGGACCCGGCTTCGCCCGGATATAATACAGGTACATTCAGCCAGGGTTTGTTAGGAAGCCTATTCAGTTAAATATATTTAGTTCCATAAAACAATGTGCATAATATCATAAAATAAATGAAGCTTCCAGGGTTAAGTTTCTTGTTCATAATGTAGCATCCAATCAAATTTATCTATTGGTTCTACTAGCTAGTGAACAAAATCAGAATTGTAAAACTACATTTGAAAATTATCCTGCATGTGTTTCTTTTGAGCGAAAAATCAAAATTTATTTCAAGGAGAAATTTCCGTTTATCATTACTCTTCACACTTCATCCTTTCATACTTCATCCCTAAGGTTAGAAATGATCTCTATTTCTCCTTGAAATAAATTTAGATTTTTCGTTCAAAAGAAACACATGCGAAATAATTTTCAAATGTCGTTTTACAATCAGAAGCCGCATTATATTATATTGTATTATAAAATCAGAGTTACTAAAAATTGGTTTTAGCTTTATTAAAATTTCTCTATGCGTTTTAAAAAAAGTTGAATAGTTTATATGTTAAATCATTAACTTCTACCAAATTTTCTTGTGGAATTTCTTAACGATTGTATGAAAGTTTGCCTATAACGAGAGAATATTTGTTAAAACTATATATATTTTTTTCAAAACAAACATCCACTCCATACTGAATCTATTTTTGTCAAGATACACTAATGTTTGTTACTCTTGTCCGTACCAAAACTACTGAATAAACCATTGGAAAATTTTGCATATAGGTAGCTGAATATATATAGATTAACATATTAGCTATTCAAAGGCTAAAATTAGACACATACCACTTTTCTTTTTTAAAAAACTCATTGTGAGAAAATATTTTGTAATTTTAAATAGTGATAATATAAGATATAATTTTAATAAATAATATTTGTTAAAGCAGGGTAAGAATATATATAATTGTAACGAATATTATTCAAATTAAAACAGTTTTTCCATATTTCATACATATACACTTAAGTAAAAATTTACTCGGATAAAACCTGGGTGTTGCTCTGTTCATTTGGCTAGTTATACATGCTTTAATCGAACGGGTCATTGTCATATTATTTGAATCATGACACATTCAAAAATATTCCAAATAATAGAATTGTCATCGCGAGTGAGCAAGTTGAAAATGCTGAAGTAGTCAAATTTATATTTTAAAAAAGTTCTTATACGTAGTATATGTATGTAACTTTGTGGTCACTCAAAAGGTTTAAATTCGAAATAGAAGATACAGCAACCTAAGGCCTGGATGTCCCTTGGTAACCTAATGGAGATGTTCTTATGGTATAAAGTAGCCGCTAACTCCCCATCATGAATATGACGCCTCTGCCACCGCTGCAGAGTTTAGCGGAGAATCGCCAGCGGGTCTCCAGCGACACCACACATTTCGCGATCTACGAAGAATACGTAGATCGCATGTTTCGCCGCTGAGGAGATGGTGATTGCGTGGTCTTCGAGTACTTGAGATACTTGAAATAGAATATACACAAAAGTCTTTATTAGGAGCATTCCCCATACATATACTCCCAATTGGGTAAGGTAATAATCATCTTGTGTTATTTACATAGGTAGTAAGATAGAAATTGAACTGGCTTTACTCTTCGTCTCAAAGTCATTCAATTGTTGACTGGTCCTTACATAATGATGATCTAGAAATGTATAGTAAGCTATTGCCTTAGATTTGTTTGCTGATATTTTTTAAAATAGAATATATCCTTGTATCAAGGGATATTCCGATTTGAAACGATTAAATGATACGCTGATCAGTCTCTAGAACAAAACTTTCTAACGAAAAAGTTTCCGTTCCTTTCAATGATGTTATAATTATGACCTTATCAAGCCGAAGTAAATGAAGGGAGAAAGCAAATGACATCTCAGAGTCGGTCGACCTTTGAGGAGGACCATTGTCGGGGCCAAATGAGGCTTGGCAAGTGTCGCCGAGCTACACGATGTCCTGGATACACGGCATGTTGTACACGGTGGTGGATACATTGTATTTGTGGCATCATATCCAGTTATACCTTGAATAAATGTTAAATATATTCTTCTTTTGTGTAATCATTCCATTGGATGCATTTCCTTGGTTTGTGAAATCATTTCCAGTTATACCTGGTATAAACTGTGTTAAATATATTCGGCGCTTATTTAATCCTTCCATTGTTTGTGAAATCATTTCCATTTATACCTAGTATAAACGGTGTTAAATATATTCGACTTGTACATTGGACACATTTTCTTGGATATACACGCTATTGGATGTATTGAATTTGTGATATAATTTTGTTGAATTCATTGCTTTGGGTATATATCGTGTTGAATACATATATTTTTAATATCAGTTTATTGGTCACATTACCCCCTGGCAGTGTTGGGCAAATATTAATTAAAATGATTTATTAAAGATTAACAATTGATTAATTGTTAATTGTATTCATACAATTAACAGTTAATTAATTGTTAATTGCACTTTTCTAATTAACAATTAATTAATTGTTAATTGCACTTCAATTTAATTGAAAAATAATTTTTTAATGCCCAACACTGCATTTCAGTACCACTCTCTTCTCGAACATGCTGTCCGACAATTTGTGACTCTTTGGCAGATTTGTCATTGTCGCAAAAGAAAAAAGGCGTTCAACTGCAGCTGACGATGGTAAAGGTGTGTTGTATTTAATAAAAACACTTTTTATCTCAGGCAGTGTTGGGCAAATATTAATTAAAATGATTTATTAAAGATTAAAAATTGATTAATTGTTAATTGTAATTTTCACAATTAACAATTAATCAATTGTTAATTGTATTTTTACAATTAACAATTAATTAATTGTTAATTGCACTTCAATTTAATTGAAAAATAATTTTTTAATGCCCAACACTGCCCCCTGGATACACCTTTTATAAATTTTATTCATTGCAGAGAGAGAATGTATAAGGTTTATACATAGAAATATAAATTTAAAATTATATTTATATTTATAAAAGTGGCGTTAAAATGGTAAAATATTTAATTATCAGAAAATGTGTAATGTTTATATAAAAAGGTATACACCGATCAAATTAATTGCAAAAAGTTTCTTTAATATAAAATATAAAACATAAAACGGCTAGCTTTCAAGCGTTAGCTCATCATCAGGCCAAGTAATTTCGCAAATTACAACAGTATATGATATACTGTTGTAATTTGCGAAATTACTTGGCCTGATGATGAGCTAACGCTTGAAAGCTAGCCGTTTTATATTTTATATAAAAAAAATAAACTTTTTGCAATTAATTTGATCGGTGTATACCTTTTTAATCGTCATTGCAATTATTTCTCAATCCAAATGTTTATATTAACATACAATAACAATGACAATATTAACATAGAGATTACATTATGATGCATTACCGCGCCATCTGTTATCAAAATTCGAAACTCTTATAGACACGTATGATTCTTTTTAAAAATAAACAATTTCTACTGTGCTTACTGCAATGGATATAATAGTTTCGAATTTTGAAAGAGATTACATGTCCACGCATATTAAGCGTTTGCTTACTAGGTGCCATAATACCGTGTTACAATAAACAAGGACCTTCTTAAAATACTGCTTGGCATGTTGTCAGGATACCTCTTGTTGGATCTGAAAGAACATTTCTTAAAGTCCGACAAGAATATGGTATAAAATACACAAATAGATTGTGGTAGTGCGGGAGCGTAGTATTCATATACAGAATGCACCCCTTTTTCTTTTACTAAATTTATAAAGAGACATTTATTAAATAAGCATTAATTTGATATCGCCAGCATAATTCCCAGCATATACACTTCCCTACCTGGTGTCTCCACACGGCAGAGGGAGAACAATGTCCTAGAGCAGATAAGTCAGGAGGGGTCGAACAGAGACCGGGAGAAGTCTCCAACTTCATCCTGATATGGAGGAAGTCCCTCACTTCTCTTTGAAGTTGAAAACAGCTTCTAAAGACAGGTGAATCTACCATTATATTTCCTGAAAAAACCTTCAATGAATGAACCAACTGGATTAAGACATATTACCACCAGACTATGGCTATGGAGGAGCTTAGTTGAGGAGGGACATCAGACTTGAAAGTGATTCACCTGAAATAATAACATAAATGTTTACGACATATTTAAGGAAGGAACTCTTGCAAAACACACCTTGGGAAACATTAGTATAAACAGATGTAGAACAAGGAAACAATGGTAAGCTACTATGGTATCCTCTCTGTTCGAAGGAACACTCGTGGAACCTTGTCCAATTGGAGAAGACAACTTTCGAAACTGTTCACAGGACTTTCAGAACACTAAGAAAGGGAGCAAGCATTCTTGAAACACTTCTCTCTTTATGTAAGGATAAAAATAATTTACCGCTATTTTATTTTAAAGCAACCTCCTACTGTTTTTACATTTCTTCTGTAGCTTATATCTACACAGTTTCCTTGAATACCAAGAATTCCTGAAAAGTGCCCTCTATATAGCAGAAGAGCCAAATAAAATATTAGAGCGGTTTGGTAGATTAAACTGGTGAAATCACTGATGAGTTAGGCCCTCCCATAGTGTTCCATCGTAGTAAGAACAATACGATGTTGTTTTATCCGCGAAAAAAACGCTCTAAATTATTTATATTATTGCACACAGATGACGTCTTATATTTATTATTCCCCTTTCTTAAAATTTGATAATTTTTGTTGGTAATAATCTACCACGACCTTAATTAACATCTGTCTTTTAATTAAAGAAGGGAAATTCTTATTGACTGAAGTAATAGCTCTTTGTTTTTATCGGGGTAATTGAGGTCAGCTAGTCCAACTTTCTTTAGATTCGTAATGATCGTGCCAACATCGTCTGACGAGGACGCTCATTGGTTGCTTCGTTTTTGTTCTATCGTCTGCCATTGTCTTTCTCGTTCCTGATTGGCTACTAATGGTATTACTCCTCTTCTTGTTCACCGTTTGTTCTCACTTGTTTATTGACCCTTTGATTTCTTTAAGGATGAAGGCTAAAAATAGAAGGAGGGGTATTAGAAGTCTTCTTTTATTTCAAGGTTAAATATACTCTGTATAAATACATATTTGTTTGTGTGTATATAATGATGAATTTTATACAATTAAGATTTTTTAGCACATGCGAAAGAGAAACCCGAGGATATATCTATAAACCGAAATAAAATCTTTGGGAACGAAATAAATTTAAATATTATCACACGGTCTCTTGACTCTCAACTTTCCGCGTACATGGTGTCAGAGCCCCGTTTGATTATTTAAAATAACGATGGGGTTAGGCTTGGGCAAGAATCGGGAACCATTGAAGAATTTTTTAGACAAAGTTCTCAATGCGAGGTGCGACAGTGGATCTTGATTGTCCAACGTATCGTCCACCAGTTCACTAAGCCACTGCAGGGCCAGTAGTATATAAAAAAATGTGCGTACGTGCGGTGTAGGAGTGTGTTAATTATTTCGGTATATCCTATAATTTCTCCGCCAAAGTGTTTTACAGTCCAATGTTTCCTAGATACCAAACATTGGACTGTAGAACTTGTGGCGGAGAAATTATAGGATATACACAGTCTAGCCATAAATTCTGTTACAAACAATTTTATAAATTAAATGATTAAGAACAAAAACTAATGGAATATATAAATACATATTTTATTAGCCAATAGGACATAGATTTTAAATATATACAAGCATTCAAAATGTTCTCCCTTATTTTTGACACAGGATCTCAAACGTTCGGGCCACTGATCTATGGTGGCACGCACCTTTTCTAAGGGTATTTCTTTCATTGCTCTCACCAATGCTGATTTCAATTTATCCAAATTATGATATCTTTTATAGCACACCTTCTCCTCTAAATATGCCCACAAACTGTAATCAAGGAGGTTTAAATCAGGGCTTCCAGAGGGCCATTCATTGGCCTTTATGAACTCCGGAACATTCGTCTCCAACCATTGTTGAGTTGACTTAGCTTTGTGAGCAGGAGCTGAATCTTGTTGAAATATCCCGTGTTATCCATTAAACATTTTTGTATTCAGAGGCTTTACTATTTGTTACAAAATGTCTTATTTATAGTTTTTAGCTGTATTTTTTACCCCTTTGGCACAGAAGTGGAGATCTGTTACACCTTGGTAGCTAACTCCCCACCAAACCATGACAGAAGAAGAAGGATGGTGACTTTTTAAAGTCTTCTGACTTTCAAAGAAGCTTCTAGAGAGCTACGAGCATATATCCTATCATTCTGACGATTAATCTTTTCCTCGACAGTGAAAAATTTCTCGTCTGTGAAAAGGATTCTCTCATGCCACCGACCATCATGCTGCACCAACAACATTTTTGATCTAACCCTTCTAATATCTCTAAGAGCAGGGGTTATCAAATGACCTGTGCGTCGTTTGAAAGCTCTCAGTCCAAGGTCTTCGTTGTTTATCCTTGAAACTATCTTGGAGCTAAATTTATCTGCTTTGCTAAGATCTTTTGTTTGCAGTGTGGATTTCGACGAATTCTTTCGCGAATGGCTTTTATAGCTGCTTGCGTTCGTTGCATGCGAGTTCGACCAGATCTTTCAAGGTCATCAATAGTGCAAGCCTTGTTGAACCTTTCAATGATTCGATAAACAAATTGACGCGTAATATTCAAATTTTGTAAAAGTTTAAAAAGGGTGAAAGATTTTGGCCTATCTTGTGTAAGGCTATTACAACTTTAGGGGTTTCTTTAATACCCAAACCCATTATCAAAAAACAAATATATTCCGATTTTTTTTCTAAACATGTGTACACGAGATATTCAAATAACAACAACTGTATTTTGAATACTTAACGCGGTCAAATTAATTTTTTATCACTGATTTGGTTTTGTAACAATATTTATGGTTAGACTAAGTATATACGAGTATATACCGTATATACTCGTATATACCGAAATAATTAACACACACCTACACCGCACGTACGCACATTTCCCTTTTTTTTTTAAATTCACCGTTAAACTTTAAAAAGAAATAATTTCGATTTTCCTATTGGATCTTCAACATACAGCATACATCACGGTGACGAAGGCCAACAACCCGAAACGCACACGTGGTTGAATTTTTCTTGATAATTCTGTGTTCGTGTGAAGAAATGCTATTGGAAAATTCTCTGGAAAATAATAAAATCTCAACATTCAGTTAATATTTTTCTGATAGATGGCAGTGAGCCATCAGTAACATTCCGTTGCGCTATCAGTGAGATGCCTTTTTATTATATCTTGAAAATCTTTTAAAATGGCTGCTATTCAAGATAATGATAATAAATTAAAGAATCTAGGAGTGGGAACTCATATGGAAATATAATGTAAAATGTATCTAAAGTAATTGGTCCATTTTGTTAGTTTTTTAGAACTACCAATATTTGGGGTCTGAAACATACTTAAAAAATTAGATTGACCTGGTCAAATATGATTAAACCTAATTCATAGACCATCCGCCCTTCTACAAAGTGATTTCCTTAATGTAATTCGCAAATGTCGAAGGGCGCCCCAGATAGAGATTTAATTGAAAGGACACCGGGGGTAGAGGGTACGAAAAAATTATCAGACGATTGGTGCGAGACAATTGGCGGGCAAAAGGTTAACAAAGCAGAAGACAATGGTTCGATCGTCTGGGACCAAATTGGAACGGCTTAATAATAATTGGTATAGCAACCAGGGCCTTTTTTTCTATCATTCTATATTTACAAAATAGGTTTAGAACATGTATTGAAAATAGTTTATTTTATTATTTATTTTATGTGTTTTCTCATTATTCTCTCTAGTAAAATGGATATGAAATTCATGGGATTATTCTCTTTGGAGATAATGATATGTTAATATGGAGTGGGGTGTAGAGGTTCGTTGATTACAAGTTGATCCACGTTGGTATGTAGGCCATTGACATAGGAGCTCACGACTCTGTTAACTCAGCACTTTCAATTCCATAGAAATTCAGATTTCCCTATTACCAAGTTTCATATAGGATATTTTCATCGTAGTAAGGATGGTAGAAATTTATTTATATGTAAAAGAAACTTAGGAGCTTAAATGTTTTCTTTTCTTATCTATAGATGGCGTGTTATATTACCCTATAATTAATATAGTTAAATATATATAACACATAAAAATGCAGGAGGATGGTAATCATGTACCAAAAGTGACACCTCTCCCTTTGAAATTGCATTAAAACAATGCAAATTTTTAGGTTTTCAATCAGTACAAAATGTGAGTTGGTAATAACAAATGAGCCGCAAAACAAGCGTTGGAAAATTCGGACAAAATCTAACTTGTATATAATGGTTTTGGCCCTCATCAGTACAGGAGCGGATTCGATTTAATAACATCCTACGAGGGGAGTTATGAAATAGGTCGAATTGGCCAAAAAGTGTTGAAGATGATGCAGTGGCAAGACCGATTTTATAAGGCTAGAATACAACATAAAGTTGAGGTGGATGATATTACTGTACCAAAAGTGGCATCTCTCCATTTAAAAAGGCATTAAAACAACACATTTTAGGTTATCACTCCAGTAAAAAACGATTCTGAGAAAGTCAAAATTTGTCAAAATTGGTGTTGTGGCTCATTTGTTATCATCAACTTTACGTTTTGTACTCAGGTTATAATTTAAAATGTATTGTTTTAATGCATTTTTAAAGAAAGAGGTGTCACTTTAGGTACGATGTTATATATATAAATTATATATAGATGGCATATATCCCCTGTGGGAAACACTCCGCCATCGGTGAACCCGAACAGTTCTTTCCCACAGAGTGGGCAGGTCGCTGGCATTGCTCATCTCACGTCCAAGATGGAGATGGTTGCCCTGGGGAGCCGTGTTTTAACCTGACAAGTCTTCATATGTTTTTAAAAAATAAATATATCTCCTCTTTATTTCTTTCTCAATTGGGATTAGCTCACGCCAGCTATATGGTATATTCAATTATTATTTAAATTTGTTATGTACACCTAAATCTGTCTTTATTCAAAATGGAACCTAATTGATGGGTATACACTAACTGACAACCATATCCCAACTGGCATGGACAAACATAGAGACCACAACCATTTTAATTCAAATATCTATTCAAACAAATAAAAATGTTATTTCAAAGAGCCTTCATTCAAGGAACTCGCTATATGACCGAAGGAGCGTTGTGGTTCCTTGGAAGAATTATTTTCGAGAATAATCTGAAAAATAAACCGGCCATGTCATTAAAAACTTTCGAAAGGAAAATTATTAAAAGAATTTTATTGAATATTATGGAATTTTATTACAAGAATATTATATGTTTTTATTATTTTTTATTTGAGTTGGTTTGTCTTTCGCGCTCCTCACAAATATGATTCGGAATATAATGTACCACTATCTGGTGCCTTACAAAAGGTGGTAGGTAGAAATACTTTAAAGAAATACTTCTGATTTGTGAGTATCTTAGTATCTGGAGGGTCTTAGAGTATTTCCTCACCCAGCTTAGTAACGAATAGGTAACTGTGGGTTGACATAGCTCAAGAAGATAACCTTATCTCCTGGATGGGGGATCCAACAATTTCTCTGTCAGCCATTGTTGGATGATGTTGAATGTTGTGTTGTAGCAGGAGCGGATGCGGGTAGCTACCCTGCTACTGTTGATGCTGGGCCTGGCCAGTACGCAGGGCTCTGTCCGCCGCGACCACGCAGGGGACCTGTACTCCCCTGGACCCTCGTGCCTCTGCCAGGGGCATGCGGCCCTCGTGCCCGGGGAGTGCCGCTGCCAGTGTGCCCCCGACCGCCCGGCGTACCGCGAGGATCTACGGCAGTGTGTGGCGGACCTCGAAGGTGAGTCCAGTCCCTAGTCTCATCACATTCTTGGACTCCCCAAGTCAGAGTCTTGTTACTTACACAAATGCACATAGTTTCGACCATGATAAACATGTGGCGAAAGGGTTTGCGACTGGTTATACTAAAAGTGCCTACATAGGTAGATGTTAGATAGTTCCAACTTTGAACGTATAAAGTGCCAAGTTCAGCTTAATTACGTGCCCTTCCTGGTGGTACTTGTGTGCGGGAGGTCATTGAAGCGATATTTTAAACTGTTTCAATGTAGGCTTCTACCTCCGGTTGTAGAAACGCTCCTTTTGGCCATTAGTTAAATTCCAACCACCCAGAATTATGAAATTTTATCAACTTGCACATTGTCATCAGGTTCGAACAAGTGTACCAAATTTCAGACTTTTAGGTGCTCTGTAAATATATTAAAATTGGTTAAAAGATTTGTGGACAGACAGAACGACAGACAGAGAAGCAAGTTAAATAAAATAAAAAAAAAACACATTCAGAAATACAATACCTTTTTTCACGATAGGTGGTCTGTTGACCAAAACTGCGGCAACCAAGAACCAAGTTCGAACCTGGCATTAGTGTATCTTTTTTAAACATGCTTTACACAACATGGATTGTTATTCATGCCCACATCCAACCCCATCAATGAGTGCAAGTAGCCAAACAAGAATCTGTTAACTTTTTTAAATGCAAAGGTATCACTGCTTCTAAATGTACATAGTGTGATGTGCTTGAATCCGCCATAATGTGGCCTTGAGAAAAGTAACAACAAAGACATATGCAAATGAAATGTTTCTGTAACTGACAGCAGTAGACGGTGACCTTATGACAGACTGTGACGAGATTTACTGTCAGGAAGCGGTGACAATCCAATTAGCAAAGGACATTTCCGGCTGGCCGTCCAGTCGCGGGTCAACAATGGCATGGTCCGCGGACCAATCAGCAACTACTTCTCACAATTGGACAGCAGGACGACCTACTCAAATCTGTATCGACAAACTACTGGTTCAAATCTCTTTATCACCACTACTTACTTTATCTACAATGGAAAAAGTTAATTCGGCGACTCTCGACAACTAGGGACTGGGTTCGAATCTCTCATTGGATCTTTTTTTATTTATTGATAACTAGTGGCGTTATAATTATCCTTTGCGCGTCGCGCACAAATACAAATCAACGGAGAGTCCGAATAAGTAAACGATAATCTAGCACCGTGTAAGAACAAACCTTAAACTGAGTCTTCATGGTAAGATATTTGGCGTACTTGTAGAAGCACCTGCGAACTCCTACCCACCCTGAATAAATATCATAACCTGTACCATGTATATTAGAGATAGGTATCGTCAGGAACAAAATATAAAACTATTCAAAATATATTTTATACGTCATTACATATTTAAGTATTAGTAAATTAAATTTTATTGCCCTCTATCGTTAAAATTTTACACAAATAAATTTACTGGCAATGCGTTTCTTTTTTAAATCTCTACAGACCTTACTGCAATGATATGATTTAATGAATGAGAGGGCTTGGCTCATCAGTAGTGAACTACTGATGAGCCAAGCCCTCTCATTCATTAAATCATATCATTGCAGTAAGGTCTGTAGAGATTTAAAAAAGAAACGCATTGCCAGTAAATTTATTTGTGTATATTTAAGTATGCAAATCAAAATTAACACCATACCAATATATATAATGGGCTTTGCAGGGTATGTTAGAAAATGTGTGAAAACCTTTAACGTGCTTTTAAATCAATCCTAAATTATGTTAAAGATGATATATTAAAATAAATAGTTGACAGATTTCTACCATCGCATGCAACTATGTCATTCCTAAACAACTCATCAAGAATGCCTCTTCAAATCGTGACGCTATTTCAGCAGAACATTGTATGCAAATTCCATTGATTGTAGACGGAGAACTGAGAAAGTGATTCTTCTCTTGTTAGCCCTTCATTAGGCCATCATTATCAGACTCAAATGATCAATTAGACCTGATTTAAAACTAACGATTGAAAGCTAGCTGGTTTTTACCAATATAAAAATTTATATTGAAATTCGAGCTTTTCTTTTAAAACGTTTTTGGAAGTATCGATTTATAATGAATTTAAAAGAGGAACTGCTGGAAAGGTTCGCTGCTGATGTGAGCAAATCTCTTTTTATGTTCCCTCTTCTGTTCAAAAGTAGCCTCACATCAGATGGGTCACGTATAGAAGGTTTACAGTAGATATGTGTGTGTAAAAAGAGTTGATGGACAGAACTAAGTGCATAGGCGGACTTTCTAGAAAGCACCATTAACATGTATGAATACAAAAGACGATGTTTTCTAAAGGACAGAGAGGAGGAACAAAGAGATTTAAATGGAGGCATGCATCCATTGGAAGTGCCGCAACATGATGCGGCGGTTTCATTAACCTGATTTCTCCTTCTTCAGAGTTGTCGGACAATGGCACGGGCAGATAAACCCTTCGTGACTTCTGGATCATCTTCTTTGACTCTGGGAACCTTGTTCTGAGGAGTGGGGGCACGTATATAGGCCGTGCTACCTGTCCTTCTTGGGCTACTTACCTTTCTGAGCGAGATTAGAAATTAAAAACCAAGTAGCCAGGTTTGTCGACAACCGGGAGTTGGGATCGAATCCCGCATTGATCACCTTTGCTTCAATTGTTTTAGATACTTTCCCAAGTCCTGCTCCTCCAGTTAGAGAAGTGAACCAATGAGATTCTAACACCATGTAAGCCGAAAATTCGAACTGTTTTATAACTGTGTAGACATGTGGCGCGTACTTAGAGAATAGTTACAAACCCTCAATTCGTTATTATGATTTGTAATATATGTACTTGAGATAAGAGTCTTTAGGCCCCTTTGTGACTAGATAATACGTTTATTTTCATACAATATGAGCGACTAGAGAATGTTCTGGGTCGTTAGTATAACAAGATGGAAGAGCTGGGAGCCTGTGTAGCTTCCTGGAAGCTGGAGATATCTGTGCACAGATAGCTTTTATCTTCTGGCCAAATTGTCTATTTAACAAGAAATAGGAAAGCCCCGACCAGGAAATCTCTATCTTTAAGATAAAATTTACCGTGTTTTGGAGCCAAGCTTTTATTTGAGACAATATTTTCCTACTGCCGCCTTACAACAATTATCGGGTGGTGAGCCCTCGTAATGGTCTAGCCAGTTCAGTCTACCAGAATGGAATTGTTGTACGTTGTAAAATGAAGTGTTGATCGGTGGTCATTTCTACATGATCCTCTCCACTATAAACGGTTAGTCCGTTATTCAAGATACATTTAAAATTCACTTTGTGTTTAGAAAGGGAACTTGGGAAGGGGGTGGCAGAGCGCAATAAGCGGAATAACATTAGAAGTGAAAACGTTTTGTAAAATTTTAATAATATTTGGCAATTCACGCTCATAGTTGTCAATTTAGAGGAATTCTTGTTGAACGCGTAATAAAGGGAATTACGGATATTACTAATCCAGATCACCATTGTTAGTGTAAGCAGGTTTATAACTTCGACTGTTTATACAAACACCGCCATGCTGGTGTGCGGGGATATTAGCCTTGGAGCATCTTTTACAAGATTCTGTGTGCAATAGATACATTATAAATATACATCATTAGTTATAATTCTATATATAACTTTTGATCATATATCATTTACATTGATAAATATAAAAACCAATATATTTAGTGTTATTATCATTTTTTAAAAAAATATTTACATATTCAAATAGAATCCAAAGAGTATACTGCTGTGCTTTGAGATAGATGTAAGTGTACTGTAGGTAATATAATGATTTTCTAAATTTAAAAGATAACAAGAGAGCAATTCCAAATATGTATGAATTTTGGGGTAACAACATTACAAAAATATACACCGCAATCAATGCTGATTAAATATCGTACCAAATACATCTGAAATGGTTTATAAAGCAAGTATTTAGGATGAAAAATTCTCTAGAGGATTATAAAGATATTTTGAGATTTGTTGGTCTTATACCCCATTCTATTGTATTCTATCCAATCTGGATTATACCGTGTTTATAAATATAGATTTACCTCTGTTCACTTTAAAATACAAGGCCCCTGTGTGGGACTAAATGGCTATATATATATATTAAACCAGTTTCAAAATACCGCTGCTGGTCACATATACGAGATGGTTCAAGAACAAAGATGTGTCCAGAATGTCCTCTGTCCACATTTGTCAGGCCATTCCTGACAGAGAAGATTCCCCTGGTCACCCTGCCAGCATCTGGTCATCCCGTCCATCCTGGAGCACAGCTCTCCGTTCCCCAAAGTGAGTTCATATACTTTTGGTAGCGGGAGCTCATTCCTATATAATAATATCAGAATAATCACAGATTGCGATATAGCTCAAAATTGAAATTATTCTTTATTATTGTTAAAACAGTTTATTTATACAATAACCTCTAATTTCAAAAGTTTTTATTGGTTATATGAAATCTTGAGTAGTATTTTTTGTTGTTGTTGTTTTGCCTGGTGTTGTTTGTCTTGGCAGAATTATGTTTCTTTGGTACTGTTTTGTACCGATTCCATTATAATATTTAATAGTAATGACATTATAGCGTTTTTATATTGATGTATCTATTTTCTTCTTTTGTACTGATTTGTACTTCTTCCATTATACATATACTTAATTATTCTCCGTGCTGTGCATGAATTACAGAGGTTAACGGTCCGTAAGTTTATATATAGACACATTAATATGTTTGTAACCATAGAAAAAAGGAAATAATTGAACTTGGCTTACAAAAAAAAAAAAAAAATCATAAGACGCCACAACTCTTTTTTAGAGTTGCGGAGTCTTATTATTTTTTTTTACTTTGTCGATATTCTCAATCCTCTGTAATAATGAACTTGGTTTGCTACGGTATCAATTTGAACTTTATTGAAACATCCTGTCTGTTCATATATAATTTTTCATTTTTTTTTAATTGAAATAAAAATTTAAATCCCTCTATTTTGTGAGCGATTGCTTGTAACATACATTACTAGGCGACTAAATTGTTTCTTTAATTCCCATTAATTATTTCAAATGTATTGCAGGTCCTTTGTATGCTTTTTGTTCAAAAAAAGGTAACGAATCTTTTTATGGTTAAAAATGCGGTCAAAGGAAACTGTATCTTGGTATTTTTTTAAAGCTTTCTCAGTTTTATTTTCCTTATTGCTGTCTTATAAATTCCAGGCACATGCCACAGAGCCGTAAATATACTGCTGATATCCGTCATTTTCTGACGTTTATTGATGATAGAGTTCAACTCTTTGTGTGTGACTTTTGGATATCTCCTCGATCTACCGTAACTATTGTTGGCCTACATACATTGGTCGTATTCCGGGGGTTCTCGGCCCTCTCTAGAATAGTTTCTATTTGCGTTCAGACAATACCAGCGGCATTGGTAGACCAACATCTACAATCATCGTCTCTCGAAAGCTCTTGGCCCTTTCTATACCAGCTCCTATTATAATTCAGGCTCAATCCTAGCTGCATTAGTAGACCAATATATCTATAGGCAAAAGATGTCAATCTCCTGTATATGAATTGAATAACGCCTCAGGTTTCTGGAGATTATAAAGTTGTCATATGTTTCACTAAATATGTTACTTCTTCCCTCAATATACGATGATTGTACCCCACCGACACCGACAAATACGTGTTCCTGCCCTCTGATTGGCCGATCTTCAAGTATGGCGAATGTTTTACTAACAAGGTCTTATTGTCGAAGTACAGAGTCCCGGAACAGTTTACTAAGTTTCGAGGTAGGTGTTGGTTTAGAGGAACATTAATGACATGTACATGTGTGTAAAGATGGTATGGCTGTTGCAGGCTGTTCTGTGGCCCGAGCTCAAGTCCTAGGGCCACAAGGATGGGTGGAGGCCCCTGCTGGAGGATTCAGGCTGGCGGGGGGCTCCTTACGGTGGGCAGGAGGAGAAAGGGGGCCCTTACAACACCGCTTGGTGCTGGTGCGGCTAGAGTGCGAGGGGCAAGGGGCCTGTGCTGCCGTCCGAGTGGCTGGAGCATCTTCAGGTGAGTATTCTTGGGGGAACTTACCTTATGTATATATAGAGATGTTCTCATCCTATTGGTTGGTTTTTCCCTGGAGTTCGTGGGCATACAGTCGCCTTCAAAATAAATACAAACTTATATAGAAACCATTGTTGATTTTTCGTAAAATATCAAATATAAATTAATTAGTTCTTAGTTTTTAGAGACACTTCAGCTAGTAAATTTGGCCGAAGTGTCTCTTAAAAACCAAGAATTATGAATGCCGGCCAGGCAACCTTTCTCTTCAAGATACAAATTAATTAACACAAATCAATAACGCGCCATCTATACATATAAAATGAAAGGATTTAAAAGCACGAATGTTTCTTTTATAAATAATACAAACTTCTACTGTCCTTACTGCTATTTGCTCGATGCAAATATTTGAATGTAATTCTACTGTCCTATAAGCTTATGTCCATAGTTCTCTTGAAAACCATTTATCAGATTCCATCCTTTAGTGCTGCGTATATGGGCAGAATCGTCCAATACAGTATTAGAGCTCTTAGAAGCGGTCTGGTGGATTAAATTGGCGAAACCGCTGGGAGGGTTCACCACTGATGAGCCAAGCCCTCCCAATATATTTTTTCATAGCAGTAAGGACAGTAGAAGTTTGTATTATTTATAAAAGAAACATTCGTGCTTTTAAATCCTTTCATTTTATACAAATTAATGTTTAAAATATTTACAATCGGACATTCTGTGGGATTTGTTGAAAAGGAATGGCTTCTTGATTGAAAACGAAGCCAGGTGTCCAGAATACGTCTTAAATCTACATCTTATCATCACGTTATCATTATGTTACTGAAAGGCTTTTAAAATCGTTTTAAGGTTATTTTGCCGGGAGAATATTGATCTATATAAAAAGAAAGGCCGTCTCTCCCGTCAAAAGAGAGGCTAAAACTAAACGCTACCTAGATTGATGCCTGCTACAGAAATTAAAATCAATTTGAACCACAATAAAATGATTATTAATTTTTTTTTGTATTTTAATCATAAATCCTAATCGATGTATTATATGTGAAATTTAATTAGGGAGTTTTTATAAATATTGGTTCACAGGTAAAATGGTGAAAGCGTTTAAAACTACAACGATTTCTCACAATGAGTTTCTTTTTAGTTTAAAATGCAAGCTTTCAAGTGATAATCGCTCTTCCACTGGCTTAATTAAAACATCGACTGTTTCTTATAAGTTTTTACAAATATACGCGCACATACAGTTCATTATTTAAAATTTTTAGGTCAAATTTCAGTTGTAAAAATCCACGCTGCGCGCGTATGTGTAAACATTTCTTGTAAGAAATAGTCGATGTTTTTTAATCAAGTCTGTTGAAGAGATATTATCCGTTGAAAACTATCATTTAAATATAAAAACTCATTGTGAGAAATGTTGGTGTTAAATCCAATAGATTTTATTTACACTTAGTCTTCATATCAGGGGTGTATAAATTTCGGACTCGGGACCGTGTAATCTCAGTCAGGTAGGTATGTCTTAAGCCTATTCAATGAAGTGTAGAAGACGTAAGTAAAGTTTGAGATGGTGTCTGTGAATCCTACTACTGTATTCAATCGCCAAGTTGGTATTAAACACCGATCGGATTTCTTCAAACTGCGATAAAAACCTTCTTTCACGTCGCACACCCGTCGAACCAGTATCTCTTGAAAGGTTTCCAGGTCGAGGGAGTTAATTGTCGGCATGGGTTACGCAACATGACGTAAGAGCTCTATAAAACGTCACATTCCGATGGTGACATAAAAAAAAAAAAAAAACGTTTTATACGTGGCCTGACCCGGGGGACATGTAAACACGACTGGGTGACAACTCTGACGACACCGCTCAAACTTTTCTAATTAAGACGTTCGTTGTTTTTCGGGAGTTTTGGGAAATACAAAGGGTTTGTTAGACTATGTTTGTTTGCTCTGATGGCATTATATTTGGTTGGCCTATCCATAGGAGAAAATATGCCGCGATATAGTGTTATGTCTGCTTCAACCCCGATATATGCAACTTAATTCTATGCAATTATATTAAGTATGCAATAACAAACAGGTTATTTGCATACTACGGTGTTTGTGAAATGAGTAAGATATATATATATTTAAATTCAACACTAATTACTGTTAAAAACAATTTGGTTGCTTAAAAAAACTTCATTAATGCAGAAACTAGGCGATATGTGGTCCTTACGACTAGTTTATAATAAAATATTTTTACTGTATGTCCTCTCTCTCAATTAAAAAGTCAACTCTCCCATAAAATAGACGCCCTCTCTCGACCGTCTCTGCAAGTTAGCGGAATCGAGTCGGTGGCAACACCAACTTTGGTACATTCAGAACGCCCACCTGGAGCCCATTGTTTCGGACTAATCATCAAAGATAATGGCCTAATGAAATAACAAGGGATTAATGAACTCTCCAGAGCTCACTAAAGTGGTGCTTAACTGGCAAGTGGCTACGTCCGTAATATATCCCCATATATCTCTCAACTAAGTTCTCTATCGTACTGTTTTCTCGACATTTCGACGCTGTACTGCTTTTGATAAGGCGGAGGTAGAGATTCACTGAATCGTCTTGAAAATAAATATAGAGTAATTGACTGACATGTCCATGGAGCTGGTGTACTCTGTGCACAATCCCTGAGGTGTTCTGTCAGGTGCTCTTCTGGGTTGATGTTCTCCATGGCTGCAAGGATGGCTGGGCATATGTGATCTGGAGTAAGCTTGTCGCAGTTTCGGTAGGATCTTGTCTCATGTCCGAGTTTATTTTCATTCCTTTAAAATGTCATGTTATTATTCTGGTAATGGTTGTCGTTAATTCTCTTTTGAGTTTTCAGATGAGCTGGAATAATTCGATTAGTGATAGAAGTTTTGTTTTTCCTTCAGTATTTCCATTGGTTGACATGTGAAAGTATTATTAAACCTAATGGTAAATAAACCTAATTTCCAACCAGCAAAATATGATTTTTCTCAAAGAACATAATTTATTACTGTCGCGTACAAAAGGGTATTTAACTTTGTATATTCTGATGAGCACAGAGATAAATTAAGAGCTGCCATGTACTCCGGGCAAACATGACGTTGGTGGACAGATCCCAGTCCGGTGGCTGTAGTCCCCAAAGAGTCCTCCAAATCTCACTACGCCATCATAGGACTGGCTGTGGGGATCCTGGGACTGGTCTACGTCCTGGCAGTCCTCATCTATCTCAAGGTCCGCCAAGTCCGACCTCTGAGGGACCTCGAGAACCCACCAGGACTCTCGTCCCAGCCACAGGTTAGGGACACACATGTGGCTTTTGTTGTAATGATTCCTTCATGTTGTGTACCATTCTTTTTATACCGTTTTCTTTAATGATGACGAACTCATCTTGGATCAAAACCTTTATTGATCTCCTTTTTAGTATACTTCGAGAGAGACGAGGTTGATCACCTTTCTTCTAGGAGCTGATCTCTAGAAACTCTATCTACTGGTTACTGTTTCCTTAAGTTTTATCTCAAGTTTTTACCCTTATTAAAAAAGCCACGGTAACCATATTGGATTTGCGACTGTTTCTACTGTAAGTGCATCAATGTCTATGAAGTGAGTGGACATACATTCATGGACAAAACTTAAAGAAGACTTGATGTCGTCGGTCGTCTATTTTTTTCTTTTTTGAGACAGAGGCAATTTTGTTTACATTTGGTTATCTCATGTGTCTTCAATAAAGGTTACTGTAATACCTTTCAGTTATTGTCTGAATCCCGATATACATATTAAAAGGTACAACTTCTTTAAGTCTTGTGCATGAGGGTATTTGAACAAAGAAATCTTACCAAGGTGAACTTTAGAAGTGCAATACTTTTTTAACCCCTAAAGTTCTAATAAAAACCTTCAGCTCTTTATTCCCTCTTTTAGTAGAACAGACACCACTTAATTACATATACAATTCTTGTGCTAATGAATTAGATTCATGATCAAGTAAAACTGTATTTATATATACCGCGTCATTAAGAGTAAATTATAGTCATCACTAAGTGAATAAATTAGTTATCATCATTACAACAGGAACATTTGCATCATTAAGTAAAAAAACTTGGATCATTATTAAGTAAACGGAAACATTATAGAGTGTTGAACACATCTGTCGACAATAAATGAAACTATTCAGCGCCAATTTGTCCTTTTCTAATGCTACACCTTCCTACTGTCTTTGCTATGATGAGAAATATTGGGAAGGTCTGGACTCTTCAGTGATGAACCTTCCCTGCGGTTCAAGCCAGTTTAATCAACCACAAGGTATTGTAATGTCTCATATTGTATTATACAGAGAGAGAGGAATACGTGACGGTTTTAATTCTTTAGTTGCTGCGTCATCTATTCATTTCTGTAATCGCCAAAAAATACCAATAGTATTGTATTGTATACAATAGTAAAGCGGTTCCCCACTGATGAACCAGGCCCTCCCAAGAGTTTTCTTATCGTAGTAGAGGCAATAAAAAGCTGCTTTATTTACAAGCGATATATTCTGTGGCTGATAATAATATATATAGTGCAACATATTTAATAATCGCTGGATTGTTCAATTTCTTACATATATTGTAGTACCAATTAAATTAACTAGTTATGGTGTGAGGAGAGATAATGTTTGGAGAGAGTTGTAGTGTTGGTAGCATCTTCTCTTCCACGTCGGACATCATCTTTATAAACCTCTTCAATACAGGTCCCACTCATAACACGGAGAAACACTCTTCATCATTGGAAGGGCTTCATCTACCTTGTATAGGTTTGAGCCATTTTCTCTCTTGTATTATTATTGACTAGGGGGTCTACAAAGTTTTTAATTGTCGAAAAAATCCTATAAATATATATAGATGGAAATTTTGCCGGGAGGATGAGTAATAGAAATCGACAAAAATTGAGACGTCTATAGGAGATATTTGAAATGTGTTTAACTATTTTGACAATTAATTTTTCTTTAAATAAATCAAAATTATTCTTACAGATACATTTTGCTGCAAGGATAGTAATAATTAGTGAATAGGGCTTAGCTCATCAGTTGGGTATCCTCACATCTTCACTAACTCAATATTCAGACACTCTACTATTGTATCAGACTTTCTGGTCTACATGGTGTGTAATTTCTGAAGAATGACCTGCAGGCGTATTTAGAGAACCTATAATCACTACCATATGTGTGTTACGTTAATCACATTTATAGTTTTCAAAAATCTACTACGCTGAACACTGTAAAGCTTTGATAAGTTGTCAATATTTAAAAAAATAATTAAATCGGATTTTATAATATGTCAGAAGTGGATAGTGCATGAAGTAACCGGGAGCTGATGTGCAGGGGCCCCAGTTTACGCCGGGGAAGAAGGCCGCGGAGGCCCCTACAGGCAGAGTAGCTGCCGGAGGCCACCCAGCCTCAGGCCCCAAGAGATTCAAGCCATCGCTGCTGGTGATCCCAGAGGACGACTATTTCTACCCAGAGCCAGCGAGGCCCAGTGAAGCTGAGCCCGAGGCCTCATCTCGACGTAGACCCCTCGACCCTCGTCCTGCAGCCGCCTGGTGCCGTCTACTTAAAGATCGCCTAGTTAGGCGTATCAAGGGACATCCTGAAGTCCCTGATGGCCGCAAGTCTCGAGCTTCTTTCTTCTACGATTCCATCGACTTCAAGGGCGGGGAGCCCTCCACGATCGCCCCTGCCTTCACCTCCACATTGGAGGGGCAGCATAAGCCCCCGCCGCCACCCGCCAAGAAGCCAGCGCCCAAACCTCCATCAGACTCCTTCATCATCCACCAGCACATCGCCGACAAGATCCATGTAAATAAATCTCATCAGGGGGACGCCGCTTCCATCCATACGCTCGACCTAATCAGCCACACCACGCCAGCAGCCACGAAGCCAGTCGAAACTGCCGTCAAGACGCCCCCAGATGACATCGCCCCACCACTCCAGACTCTGAACTGGAGGAAACGCCCAGAGTCTCTCATCATGAACGAACCTCCTCCCGCCACTTCATGGCCAGATTTCCAGAGCGATAAACCATCCTCTGAAGAATACCTTCAGCTTTCCAACCAGGTAGCCAAGAAGCTCTCTGAATTCAAGATGGTGCCCGAGCTTGGACTAAGAAGCGAGGGCAAGAGCTCCACATTCTCCCAGAAGATGCGAGATCTAAGGAACACGTTGGGACGATTGGGAAGCCATTTCGAAGTATCGCGTCCCAAAGTAGAGACGGAACCCGGGTCTGACAACTGGATGCTGAAGAGAGAGGACCGGACGTTCACCAAGCTGGTGCGGAAAATGAGCAACTCTAAGCAGGAGGCCATTCGCTTCTTTCGCAACAGCAAGAAGGAGGAGTCCGAGTTCATCTACTTTAAACCAAACCGGGAACCGGCGCTCCTCACGACAACAACAGCCGAGGATCCAGGAACAGTTTCCAGACAGGACTCAAGTCTCTCGTCCTCCGAAGGACCTCCCATAATGCCATCTTCTTCGTTGGGGACTTCGTACGAGAGCAGCGACAGTTTCAAAGAATCCTCCGAGGAGTCCACCAGCGGGATTCACGAAGATCTCGGGAAATACATGAAACGTCGACGGAGGGAATCTCTCGACTCAGATTCCTTGGCGTGTTCGGACATGACCGAGGATTCGCTGAACGTCCAGCGGACGGAAGGTCCGAGAGCCCGTCCCGCCAAGGAGGTGGACCTACGACACTGGGAGCACGTGTGCCACAGCAGCGACAGCGGAGCTAGGACCCGCGAAGACTCTAGTTCGGACTCAGACTCCGAACGTCCGCGTCCACCTCGCCGACGCCAAGCCCGCAAAGGCCTCAACGGCACTTGCAAGGACTTCATTAAAAAATCCAGTCCAAGCTTTGTCACCCTCATTTCTGTTACCTCGCCAGGAAAATAATACTATTTTTGTATTACTATTTATTATTGGAGACCACATTAAATCTATTTTATAGAAACTTCTTTACCTTCTTTATTTATCCTACACCTTGTGTCGATTTGACGCCTATTCAAGAAAACTCATCCAGTATATTATTTCCAGCTAAGATATCGTGTACCAACCTTGTATAATGTTTGGAACACGTCGCCCCGAACAAACCCCGTTAATTCAGCCCCTACGCGACAAGTGATGTGCCTTCTTAACCATAGCCTAATCCAATTCATAGTCATAGTCTGGAGGTTGTCATGATCCAATCATTGAAGATTTTCGCGGGGAAATATAAGGCATTAATATCCTCAAATTTAGTGGAAAACTTATATTTTTGAACAAAAAAAAATGGTTGCAAACAAAACAATTTATATGAATACACAAATATATTTACAATTGTCTATGAAATATTTTTATAAAAGAATAAAACGAGTCCATATTATATGGCAACGCAGATATGAAATGGTGATACTCAAGATCAGAATGATAGGTTTGAGATGACGTGGTCTTCACAATAGATATTCTGCATGCTTTATATGTGCTAAATATTCACTTGGTTATTAGAGTTAATAATTTATTTAGATATTTGTGAAAATATTCCCCACATACCTTTTTAAAGAAGCATAGGGCGCTTCTCCCGTCAAAATAAACGTCAAAAACTGACGCCATCTATTGACCGTCGCCGCAAACTAGCGGCCTCGGGTCAGTGTTGTGGCTTTGACACCGACCCGAGGCCGCTAGTTTGCAGCGACGGTCAATAGATGGCGTCAGTTTTTGACGTTTATTTTGACGGGAGAAGCGCCCTATTCTTCTATGGATCAATTTCCTCCCGGTAATTTTTCCATCTATACGTTTTTATATTAAAATTATTTAAAAATTGATCTCCTGTAAATCCATGTCTGTGTAGAGAGAATGAATTTACAGTTCTATATATAAGTTGCGGGAGGATGATATTCATGTACCATAAAGACACCTCTCCCTTTAAATATACACCAGAACGAGGCACTTATTCATCACCCTAGTTAAAAACTTTACTAGTCACTAGTGTCTGATGCATAAGTTCTTGATGCTTAAGATGCAGAAGGCGCCTCTTATGCTACACTCCTATACATACAAGTATATATAGTACTTATACAAGTTTAGATTTCATAAAAAATATCAAAATTAATATTCAAAGATTCCAGATAGCCATCCTCTTAAGAATCACCCATCTAAGTCCAGCATTCTTAGAGAATCTCCAAAGAAATAAATCTTCTTGACGCCATCTCATGAGTTGAATAATGTAAATAAAATGTAAATAAAACAGAGAAGACTTAAATGTGTACGATCTAAGGAACTGATTTAATGAACCTTTCGCGGTTTCTAGGGCGTGTACTTAGATATGCATAGCTTAATCTTTGAGACAAGCATATATAATAGAAGCACACTCACTCTAAAAGGAACGAGGATCCAATAGCATGTATTAACTCTGGAATTACTTCAGTTCTCCAAGTAAATGTGCACGATCTAAGGAACTGGTTTAATGAACCATTCGCGGTTTCTTTCGCCTTGCCAGGGCGTCTGAAGGTTAGCCCGGGTAGTTGGCGACATTTGTAGTGGCTCCAGGAACCTGGGTTAACTTAATACATATGTATGGGCCGAGTTTATATATAATCTATAGTTTGGATTATTTATATGGAGACATTTATGTTTTTAAAATAGGTAATTCACATAGTGTTTCTATAGATCCTCTAGATAATTTGATGTTGAGAATTGGTTTCTTTTTCTCGCCTTCTCACTTAGTAATTTTGTGAACTAATACAAGAACACACTGTATAAAATATTTATATCTCACTATTCAATTGTATTCACACGCGTGGTTTATAAATCAAATAAATTTTATTTTGTCTGTGAATATTGTTGAGGTATTTTAATGGAGCACTTATGTGGATGATTGGTTACTATATCTATATATATAAAAATGAATGTTTGTATGTTTGTCTGTTGGTTGGTTGGTTGGTTTGTATGTCCGGTATACAAATTCGCAGTAGTTCACTAATTCAAACCAAAATTTCCATACATAGGTAAAAAATAACGAGGATGACGATAGGCTATTTTAAAAAATATATAAATCAATTATTAAAACTATATATTCAAATTATTCTAAATAGCTCATCTAGAACGCGGTGGAACTGATGGCGGGGCGCGCTCATTGGCCGCCTGCGACACGTGGCTTCCCTGTGCGCGCGCATGCGCCGGGAGGCCACTCGCACGCCGGCGGTCGACGGGAGCAGTCGCTTGCTCGCCGGGAGTCAACGGGCGCCGACAACCCTAGGAAGCAAGGTGTATTCGCACTCGGGTAAAACCCGGGCGTTGCCCGGGCCATTCGTCTAGTAGGATGATATAGGCAAGTTCTCTTGTATGTTATGAATGATAACCTCTCTATGGATTCTAAGATATCCTATTTTTCAATGTCGGCAGGAATTCAACAATTGGCAGCGTACTCAGTTCTTCCAAAATACGGTGTCAAACAAACAAATGAGTGTCCCTCAGCTAAAATCTGTGACAAATGCCAGTTTTAGAGAGCGGAGAACTCTTTGAGAATACATGGAGGAGAAGGGGAGCATCGACATCGGTCCCTTGTCTTCGCCAGAAAGTGTTGCGACAGGAACTTTGAGGATCAGCAATATCTTGATGCAACCAACGAAAAAACTTTCTGAGGATTTGCATGGGTTTCTTTTAGACCGTGTGGGGAAGCCACTACCCACGGTGGAAATGTTGGAAAAGGAGAAGAGTAGCTTCGCAGAACAACATTAATACCTTTCTTTCTCTTTCAACTGGCCTACTCTACTGAGTAAAATCTGAAGTGAGAAAGGTGAAGTCACAGCAGGTGGTTGCGTCACGATATGTATAGAACCGTCGGATAGGTCTCTGGAGAGGCTCTCACTGATTTACTAATCTTCAATCATTATTATCACATCCCTAGTAGACGTATGTGAGGTACAGGCCATGATAATCATGGTGGAGGAGTTAGCAAATACATTTACTGTAAGTGCCCCACATGTCTACGCATGTAAAAAGCACAGTTCGACTTTTGCACTAAATTCTTTTGATTAGTTGCACTCACTAGTGGGATTGGCCTTTTCAAGAAACAGGGGCCATTTTGAATTTTTTTTTCCCTTTATAAAAAGTTCTCAATGCAGGATTCCTTCCCGGGTCGTGTTTTACTAGCTCTGTCCTGGTTCAAATTCACATTAATAGGTACCGCTCAACAAGAGCAACCTAGTTCATGATAATTGAAACAGTTAATAATAAGTGAAGGTTATTCACATATTAAACAAAACTTTAACGAGGGATTCAATCCCGGTTCATGACTGTCGGGAATTGAGCGTGTTACCCTCTCTTACTAGCTCTAATATAGTGTTATTGTTTACACTCAAGTGATATAATGTGACTAGGTATCAGGTTAGGTTAATTTAGGCTAGTTGAGGTTGGTTCAAGTTGAGTTGACGTGTGGGTTAGTAAATCAGCAACTTGTCTCGAGACTTCTCAAATAATTGATTAATTTTGAAGGTGTTGGGTTAGAATGTTAGTCATTTACACACACAAAAAAGTATCTCTTTCTTTTAATAAATACATTAGAAAAAGCATTTCTTTGTGCAGGAACGGACAGATAAGAACCGATGAATATGGTATAACACCAGATTTTTTCTAATTTGGACACCACCAATACTATTGGTTATGGTTCTTATTATGCGGTTTCGATTTCGTAACATCCCATGGGAAGATGAAATGTAAACAATGAGATATGCAAATGCTGAATTGTATCTACACATTCAGTTCAGAGAAGATCCAAGGAATGGTATTAATGGAAATTTATATATTACATATTTACACAAAAAATGTTTACTATATACACTCATGGACAAAACTTAAGGAAGTTGTATCTTTTAGCATGTATATCGGGATTCTGACTAACTCTGAAAGATATTTGATACACAGTGATCTTTATTGAAGACACGAAATAACCAAATGTGAACAAAATTGCCTCGGTCTTAAAAAAAAAAAAAGAAGAAGAAGAAGACCGGCTACATTAAAGACTTTCCACATTCTTCAGTTTTGTTCATGAGTATATATAAAAATGTGTTTTAAGATGTTTACACAATGGGTCTTTATGCTAATCATTAAATGAAGATTGAAATAACACATATTTGAACATATTTTGTGGTCTCTCTATATATATAATTATTAAATACACTCTTTTTTAATTCAATAAAATGATTTTGTTCATTAACTTGTCCACATCAGTATAGTAATGTATTTATTAAAAGGTAGAGTTGCTTTTTGTCACTTCTTTTTCTATGTGGGGATGAGAGAGATAGAGAAAGAGGCCTAACTATACAGTTTAATTAATTTAACCAAGTTTTTAATCATGTTCTGTTTTTTTTATTGAATTGAAAAGTATTTATATATGAGAATAGAGAGAGTGTTATAAGTGAAATAAATCGAGAGAATCACAAACTAATTAATAATATTTTTTATATAAGAGAGACATCCACTTATGGTAAGTGTTTTTAAAAAATATAATTTCAACATTAAAATAATAATAATAATAAACATACCAGGAATTAATTGATCTATTATATAAAAAAAAGTTTATGAAAGATATTTATTTTTGCAAAGAGTGTATAGTAATTGACATTGAATATGGTTTAATGAGCGACCGAACCTCTTAGCTAAATAATAATTTAAAAAAAAACTATATTTGACCCCATATTTATTTTTAAAATAAAATAATTTTATACTGACCTTACTATAATTATAAAATAGTAAATAAGAGTAGTAGAAAAAATGTTTCCATTTAAAAAGAAACGTACGCTTCATAAATAGTTTAAATTTCTAATAACAGATGGCGCTAAGGTATCATATTAACACTGAGTAAATATTGCAGAAGTACATATATTTCAAACACATCATCTACTTGCTGCTGATAACTAAACGGTCTCTCTCTTTAATAGAGAAATACATTTTTAAATAAAATATATAATTATCACTAATAAGTAACTTCATCCCTGAATGGCACTTAGTTTTTTTACATTATAATTATAAATAATGGATAATTTATTAAATTATATTGTTACAATAATTTTGTTCCGATTTTAAAACGAATATATATTTAACAAAATAATATATATAATAATAAGAATAATTATATATGGGAATACATTTATATATTGAAATGAAGTAAAAACTAGAGATATATTAAGAATTCTTGTCAATTTGAGAAAATGTTATATCTTTTTGAAGTAAATATGTAACAATTTTAAAATAAAAAGGCATGTATTGGATCAAAATATAATTTATTTTACCAATTTTTCAGTTGGCTGAACGATATGTAACAAAGTTTATACAAAAAATGTAATACCTTTACAAAGGTTGGTATTCAGCCAACCGAAATATTGGCAATAAATATTTTATTCAATCCAATATATGTATTTTTATTATCTAATTATATAACAATCAGAACTAGAAAAAATAAAATCGACACAGAACAATCCTAAATTATCTTTAATTATATATGCGAGAGAAATAAAACTAACTCAAAATTATGAATAAAGTTATTATGAGGCTATTAATTTTAAAAATCTATATATAGAGAGATATATAATTGGTTATAATTATTATATATAAACATATATTAAAAATGGCATATCCTGACCAGGAGCACATGTGCTTTACAGAAGGCAGAGCGCCATCTGGTGGAACAGAAATCAACTAAACATTGATTTAGCCTGTTCCCTGATATTTGGCCAACCCAATTTTTTGATAAATCAAGAAAAGCCATCCACGAACGCGTTTCGCGCTTTTGGCGCTCGTCAGCGTGGAGTAGGCTCTGAACCATTATAACATATAACCATATAAACATATTGGAAGAAAATTCATTTTAGCGAGCTTTATGGACCAGTGCTGTACTCGACGGTGGCGCTCGAGTGACAGAATTGGGAACTAAAAAAATATAATATTTATATAATTTAATTTATTATACCCCAAGTTTAAAGTAAGGTCATGTGTGTATTGTGTGTGGGTTAATAATAACAAAGTAAGTTTATATCAACAAAATTTCCCTTAAACGCGGTGTAAAAATACAAAGACAATTTTAGTTCCCAATTCTGCCACTTGAAGCGCTACAATCGAGCTGAAAGTGGTCCATAAAACTGACTTAAATGAATAATTTTTTTTTTATTATTTGAAATAAAATTATATTTTTACGATTCTGTGTGGCGACCATTTATATTTAAAATGTTTTTTTTTTGAAGTTTTATATAATTAAGAGGTCATATTTTAAAAGCATTTCTATATAGAGGAAAATCACTTGCACACATATCGAATTTTGCCCAAATAAACTTTTTTGCATTTTTATTGTTGTGGTATCATTAAGAACTCAAAATTTTTACGGTAAAAAAAATTTAAAATAGCGTTTTTTTTTAAAGGGTATCTAATTTTTCAAAATATATTAAATATAAATTAAAATTTTCAAAATTTTCTGCTTTCCACGTTACAGTAAAAGCACTCACCGTGATAATCATGGACTGTACCACGTGTACTAGGGGTAATAATTGAATCTAACGTGTACTAGGGATAAAAATTGAAAAAAATAGCAACATTAAATAGGTCCGGTAAACTGGCGAAACCGCTGGGTGGGTTCATCATTGATGAGCAAGGCAATATTTTTTCATCGCAATTAGGGAAAGTATAGAAAGTAATTTATTTATAAAAAGGCCAGCTGGGAATTTATTTTATTTTATTTTATATAAAGTTTTATATCAGTATATATACGGTAGAACTTGGAATATTCAAACGTATTTAATTCAAATATTTATCTTGGTCTCTAGAAATTCGTTTTTAATCCGAATTTTCTTTTGGTCTCTTGGGTTTCGAATTATTCAAGTTATTGAATGTATTTAAAATTAATTTCGTGTTGTTATTTTAACTTTTCATTACAATGAATGCAATTTCCTACTGATCAATTATTATGCCTTCTACATGCTTTAGATCAAGCATTCTAAGGCAGGACTCATCATTAGGTGTTGCCAAGCGCCCGCTGCGGCCAAGGAAAGGGGTGGAGAGGCGCAGGCAGGGCGAGTGAGCGCCCCGAGGAAGAAGAGGGCGAGAGCACGGTTAGAGAGGGTACCAAGGAAGCACCAAGTACAACGCCAGGCTCCAAGCAAGTCTGCTGGAAGGCAAATTTGCAGTGGTGGGGATCAGACCGTGAACGGGCAGGTTGAGAGGAGGGCTGGAAGAAGACCGGGTGGGGCGGGGAAGTACTACATTCAGGCTCAGAGGCACCTGGAATTTTTATTTTATTTTATTTATTTATTTATCTTATTATTGTATTTATTTATTTTATTATTATTATGTCCAACCCCACCAGCGAGTGCAAGTAACCAAACGGGTCTCTGGCACATTTGTAAGTGCAAAGTCGAACTGCTTTCACATGTGTAGACATGTGGTGCGCTTACAGTAAAAAGCAGTCGCTAACTACCCACCATGATTATCATGGCCTGTACCTCGTGTACTAGGGATAAGCAAAAAAAAAAATTCTATTATTTTTTTTTTTGCAATTTCCTACTGCCTCCTCTTACTACAAAAGGAAAATCTATTTATAAAAAACCTGGTGAAATAGCAATGATCCATTCCAGCGGTTAGTTTAGTTGGATCTTGTAGACCGCTCTACGCTAATGTAGTGTTGAACTACCTCTCTCTCTGAAGGGACAACATCTAGTTGCAGAGTGTTCTTTAGAGAGATGTGATTCCCCTCTTACCGAGGAAAACAGCTAATTGGTGAAAATAGTCATTTTGGCAATGAAAACTGTCCTTTGTAGAGAGGTGTCCGCCAGCGAAAGTGTCCCTTCAAGAAGGTTCTACTCTACACTCATGGACAAAACTTAAGGAAGTTTCATATTTTGATGTTGTCGGTCGTCTAGTGGCAGTGTTGAATATTTTAAAATCTATATAAATATTATATAATAAAAAAAGAATATATTGGATCGAAAAAAAAAAAGATTCATTTGCCAATATTTGGGTTGGCTAAACGCCAACCTTTGTAAAGGAATGACAACGTAATATTTCTGTAACTAAACTCATGGACAAAACTTAAGGAAGTGAAAGTCTTTGATGTCGCCGGTTGTCTGTTTTTTGAAGGAGACAGAAGCAACTTTGTTCACACTTGGTTATCTCGTATGTCTTCAATAAAGAGATCACTGTGTATCAAATATCTTTCAGAGTTATTGTCCCGATATACATGCTAAAAGGTACAGCTTCCTTAAGTTTTGTCTCCATGAGTGTATTTGGTTGCATTTTTCATAGAATATGAATATAGAAATTCTTGGTGGAAGTATTTAACGAAATCACATGGATATAGATATTTGATGGTAGTAGAACATTAGCAAAATATTAAACCTAATATTTAGGGATTATGTTCGAACGAACACTGCTCGAGTGACTATCTGAATACATGATTATTCTCCTCAAGGGCTTATCTCCATAATTTACTTAAACCTTTTCACCAAGAAATGCTCTAAATTGCCAGAGTTCGACCACTGAATACTTTAGTAGAGCTATCTGTTACTGGCGAAACCGCTGAAGGGATTCGCCACTGTTGAGCCAGGCTTTTCCAAATATTTTCCGAATACACTAGTGGACGATAGATGTTTGTTTTAATAATTTTAAAGTGTGTGTGTTGGTGTTGTGTGTGTTATAATAATTACAAGAAAACATAGCTCTCTCCACAATTTTTAATTAAAATATTGTCTTAAAATTTCAGATTTTCACACACATGGGCCTCCACAATTCTGTTTCTTCATAGTAATTCTATAACGGGAAGGGATATCATCCTCCGAACTCCCTTTCTGCACAGACCACCACCCTACACACACAGTACCACAAATAGAGAAACAAAGATAGATATAAAGGTCGCCTCTCTCGTCAAAATAGGCGTCAAAGCTAGACGTCATCTATTAACCGTCGCCGCGAACTAGCGGCCTCAGGTCAATGACAAAGCCACAACACCAGCTTTGGAAAACTGAGAAGCGTCCACCTAGAGACAATGGTTTCGGGCTAATAGTTCTCGTCAGTCTAGGGCGGACTTTATTCCATTGGATCGACAAGGGATCCAATGGAATCCTCACAATCTTTGACGTCTATTTTGACGGGAGAGGCGACATTTAACTTTATAGATCAATATCCTCCCAGCAAAATTTCCAAAGATAGATATATAGTGATAACATCGGTCTCTTTACAAAAACCTATCTTGGTAAGTAGCTGACATTCTGTACGAAATATTGCAATACTCTCTGAAATAAGTTTTCTTTATTATGTTATAAAAGTCAAGATGACAAGCTTTCGAGTATTGATAGCTCTTCTATGAACCTATTTGAAGAAAACCTAATAAAAAAAAACAATTATTGAATAAGTCGCGAGACCACTTAAAACTGTGTCTTGAAAATTGTTTTATATTTTTCTCTTCACTAGGATAGCGCCTTTAAATAGACTCTTAGAAGTATTCAAAACACTCGAAAGATTTCCATTTTGATTTTTATGGTGTGTAATAAAAAAAATTGTTGCAAATTTTTTAAATATTTCGCATAGAACACAACATATATCCATCAAAGAATGGTCTGTGTATGTAAATGAAATATCTAACTATTGAATGAGAGGTGAATCAAGAAATTCCAGAGTTGTCTCATCATTTGCCTTTTCTATTATTCTGAGAGGAGACCACTGATGTATTCCTTAAATCATTTCCTAGAGAACTATGTCCTCTTTTTGTTGGGTTGTAGAAATTGTTTGCAACTGTAAAAAATATATAATTATGCCATAAATTTTTACCCTAACCACTTAAAAACTAGAACACACCTACCCACATATTCTCATGCCCAGCAATGGCCGCAGCCTTGCAGAAGATTGACATGGACCCAGAGCAGCAGCTTTACACACCCAAGATAGTGGACATTGCTGCTGCTGTGATAGAGATGCATGGAGACATCTGAGGTTCTTTATTGGACACGACAACAACAACAACCTAAAAACTAATTTATTCTGTGCTGTTTTTGGTTCTCACACAAGACAATGTTTGTTATCTTCTTAATTAAGCCTTATGTAAATAAGAATGGACACGTCCAAATCGTTTGGCCTTAAAAGTTGCATAAGTGACAACCCACCCTTTCATTAGACGGATAGCTTACATCACGTGACCCATATTTTCCACTGATTGCCTTTCCGAGTTCTTTCTCAAATAGGAATTATCCTTATTAGTGTTTTTTAACTGTTCAGAAGGTGCGACTGAGAATAATTTTTATTTACTCCGCCTATTATTTACTTATTTGCTTACGTATTTACACATTGAGCACGTACCTATTATCTAGTAGTTTATTTGTTCTTCCATTTACTGAAAGTTCTCTCTGATGTATTTTCTTCATTTCGTTCTGTTTGCGCGGCCAGTTTTAATTGTTTTTTTTTTTCGGTCTGGTGTTTGGTCTAATTTGGTCAGTTTTTCTTCTGGGTCTTCCCGTTCCTCTTTTCTTTCAAGGTATTCATCATATTTTCTGATAGTATGGCCATAGGATTTCAGAATCGAATCTTCACTTTTCTAAATCCGTCTGTTCTTTAGCTCCTCTATTTACCTCTCCCTCAAAAAAATACATTAAAACAGCACCTGATTTCGTCCATCCATTTTCAAAAATCTCTGATTCAGATAGGTGATGAAGCCACAACATCAGTTTTGACAAATTCGGACAAAAACCGCCAATCTATATACCATGGTTTAGGGCTGAGGTTCCCATCAATTACTAGAGAATCTGCCATCCTACAGTATGAAGCTATGGAATATCCGAATATCCTAAAATGTTGATTGAACTGGTTAAAGGTTTTAATGAATTTCTTCTCCAATGTTAATGGATTGTTGTCTGTTTGGAGAAAATTGAGATTAAAAAAAGATCTCGCGAATAACTTTATCATTAAATGAGATAATTCAGTTTATATTTCATTAAGATTCGATAATATCAACGAATATATCCTATATAGTTACAGTATATAAAAATAATCTAAGCTTTTATTCACTATGATTTTATTATGGGACTACTGGGACTAGGCCTACTTTTTTATTTTGATGTCCGTAGGTGTGGGTATACGTGTAAAAATAAAATATTTTGATATATAATAAAATTTAATAAATTTGTATTAAATATAATAGCTACACACGATATAATATTAGACAAAAAAAAATGCTACTAGCGTATTGTGCTGCCATCTATCAAACCTATTTTGAACTATTTATAAATTACTTGCGAATATTTTGTAAAAATACTATTTTTTATTTTTTTATTATTATTTTATACATATTTTCCATATTATTTTTATTTTTATATATTTAAAAATAAATTAAATTAGTAAATACCTTAAAACTAAAATTTTTTATAAAACAATTTCACAAAAAACTTTTTCGGCTACAATTTTTAAGCTTCTAGATTAAATAGGTAGTTAGCAGCATATATAGGCTCCAAAAATCTCTGGTTCAATTTATAAACTTTATTACATAATGAGTAGAATAAAGTAAGAATGATTTAATTTATATCGAAACATATACATTTATTGAATCGCCTCCCGTGCAGAGCTTCAAGATAACAAAGATTTTCGTTTATAAGTAGAGAGGTACAAGGATTATTTTAAAAATAAGTCGTCACAATACACAGGCATTACAAGCGGCACACAGAAACTATGACAAGACCTTAAATAGAGAGAAACAATCAGCACTTTGCCAGGTTGACAACAGGACACCAGATGTCTTACCGTCGACACCAAGACATCCCCAACATATAAAATTTGAAGATCCCAAAATCTCCTTGATTGTATCCAAGCCACAGAATTAGATATTTGAAATTATCCAGAAAAAGTATCAAGCTTTCTAGACATCACCAATTTATGAAGTTGTCCCGATCAGACACCATATTGTGGAGATAAACAACAGCAAACTGATGGTTTCAGTTTCTAATTGCTTTGAGAATTTGATAGTTAAAAATGTTTAAACTTCATTATAAAATTTCGTTGTTCCATTCTTTTCTTTTTTTGCAATTCGCAATCGTTTTATTTCTTCTATATAGTTGGTACGTTATGGTCTTTTAATGAATTCTGCTTTGTTTCTGGCTTCTTATTGGACTTAGTTAGGAGATTTCTGATATTCTAGCGCCTATAATTTGGGAATTTCAGAATAAATTATACACACAATACAATATATAAACGTCGTTTATTATTATCCGTTCTATGTACTCCTGTAGAAGGACAGAAATTCCCGAAAGCTTGAGATTACATTAATAATATAAAAAGAAACTCATCTCCAGAAACCTGTGTTGTATTATTTGATTTATATCTAGGAGATTTAAATCAATTTTTATGAAATTTCGGAATAAGCATATTCGAATTAGCCATACGTCCTTAATCCATGGTTTACTCTTTCATATTGGCTGATACACAGTGTAGTAAATAAAATTCATAAAAGGATCCTCTGTTAGATTTTAGGACGAGCTGGAGGTTTAAGGAATGTTTAAAGATAAAAATCAGTTAAGAATTCATGACCTCCCTAGATGATATTAATCCTCTGGATGGAGGTAGGGGACAATGTGTCTCCAGATATTCTTTTAGTTGACATTTTTATTTTCGAAATGTTACGTCTTATTGGGCTCTATGATTTGAAGTGTGAATACGAGAGAAGGTGTTATATAGAAATATTGTTTAAAAATACAACGATAAATTTATCTTTTTTTCGATTGTGAAAAAGCCAGTTTTCAAGCACAAATACCATCTCCTACTGGATAATGAAAGTTAAGTGGAGAGAAATGCAGATTGTTTATAACTTTGATAACCCAATAGAAGAACGTCTCTTTGCTCGCGAAAGCTCGCTTTTTCACAATAAAATACTCATTTTAATTTTTTAGTTAATTTCTAGTTATTAAAAACTTTACTGTATATATGACATGTTTTATAGTGGTAGACTGTGGAGTGGAACTTTTGTTTAGTATTTAGAATAACGATATCTCACCTGATATGGTGTATTACTGATTCAGCTTTTAATTGTATTGTGTGAATTTGTTAATTAGAACTGTTTAAACAATTTTAAAATATGTTGTTCCATTCTCTCCTTTTAGCAATTCGCCAATATATGTGTGTTGCGAGCAGTCGAGGAGGTAAGGACATACACAAGAGGCAGTATCAGAAGTAAGAACCCGTGAGAGGAGTAGGCCAGAGAGTAAAGTCCGATGTCCACCATGAGTTTAACCGGCGTGGAGACAGCGTCAAAGAAATCTGCCGCCAGATCATTGAATCCAGGGGATTTTATACTCTTCCCCGAGCGGGAGGGGGCAGTGACCCCTGAGTTCTCAAAATTTAACGACTATTATTTAAAAAGGCAAACCATCGTGGTTGACTAAGCCTAATTTAACTAACCAACTTTCTCTTTCTCTCTGTAAACATTCTCACATGTAATTTTTATTTGAACATCTTTATAGGAGACATTTTAGTAAATATAGCTTTTTTAATTAGATGTCATGTGGGATATCGTGCGGTGTAGTCGAGGTCAGCATAGAGTGGAAGGCCACACAGAAGGCTGAGAATCCCGGGTTTAAATTGTGTTAACATGAGCAGAGAGGGAGGGATCTGACTATTCTTGGAGCAGAGATCGGATCCTGGCTTGTGGCCACTAGAGACAATACTGGCGGTTCAGGGAGAGGTCCAACAGCATGTCTGCCTCAGCTAGAACTGCCTTTTCTTCAAGAATCTTGCCATTTTAAACTCTTCAGATGCACGTGAACTGTGTCATTGTCCTGTGCGTGAAACGACTCCCCTTCTGCAAAGACTGAAAAAAGTGTATCTTCTTTTTATAGACCTAAGTCCTTTTCTATTTCCCATCTCTGTTTCACTTCAATGTCACTTTATTGAACACTTAAAGGTAATATAGAGGTAAGATTGGGGTGGGCAGTACAACCCACACTATATGAAATGAGATATAAACAGTTTTGGAGATGTAAACATTTAAATAAATTGTATATATATGACTTGGATAATAAAAAGGCAATTTTAAAAAAAGTCGTCACAAAATAGAGACATTACAAGCGAACACACAGAAACTATGACAAGACCTTAAATAGAAAGAAACAATCATCACTTGCCAGGTTGACAACAGGACACCAGATGTCTTACCGTCAACACCAAGACATCCCCAACATACAAATTTGAAGATGTCAGTCCCAAACCTCTCCTATCTAAGTTAAATATGGATTGCTCTATTTTCAAAACAAGATATATGACTATTATATAGCTACTAGAGGTTTACGGAGCCAATTGAAATATCGGTGAATAAAACAATTTTATGATCGAATATATTAACTACAATATATATATTTGAGTTTGAAATATAGATGCAAATAATATTATATTTGAAGTTAAATAAATTTAAAATATTTGCAGAGTTTCTTTATTCAGATATCGGGAGCCAAGCTTTCGCGTGGTCGAGCTTCATCAGACCACTGGGTCCGCAAAGGCGTGCAACAGATACAATTGAGATTCAGAGATGTACATTTTAAAAAATCAAAAATAAAAATAGTTTTCATTTGTAGAGGTTTAGGTGTACAGTTTCAATAGGGGTTGGCATTATCTGCGTTGAATTTGATCTACCCCAACAGTTCCAGCAAATTCAACGCAAATAATGCCAACCCCTATTGAAACTGTACACCTAACCCTCTACAACTGGAAACTATTTTTATTTTTGATTTTTTAAAATGTATTTCTCTGAATATCTATTGTATCTGTTGCACACCTTTGCGGAGCCAGTGGTCTGATGAAGCTCGACCACGTGAAAGCTTGCCTCCCGATTTCTTAATAAAAGAAACTCTGCAAATATTTTAAATTTATTTAACTCAAATATATTTGAGTACACAAGTATAAAAATTACCATAATTCAAACATTATTTAAACGATAGAATACCGCACAATTTAGTACTTACTGTCCAAGTAAGTATAACTCCCCGCTATAATATGGTACAAGAATGAAATACCTTGAACTAAATTGAAGTAACGATGGCGTGTGTCATTTTAAAACAGGAAGTAGGCTTAGTAAAGCGACGCAGACGACAAGTTCGTGACTCACCAAACGACACCACTCCTACGTCTCCCACCCACCCACGGAATTTACATAACCCGACTGGGTGCTCCCTTTGAATGAAACAAGTGTGATGCAACAAGTGTTGATAGTGGGCAGGTTGAAGGATTTAAATCCTCTATAAATACATATTATATCGTTGGGACTGAAAGTCAACCTTTGTCAAAGCATAACAACGTAATATTCTTGCAACTATTTTTTTGTAAATATAAATACACTCGTGAGAACAGAACTTAAGGAAGTAGAAAGTTTTTAAGGTCGCCGGTCGTCTGTTTGAAGGAGACAGAGGTAATTTTGTTCACACCAGGCTATTTCGTGTGTCTTCAATAAAGGTCACTGTAATATTAGGAGTACAAATAAGTTTTGAGGGATTTTTTTTTATAAATTTGAAGCTTTATTCAGAGAAATCAGTACAATATATTTCATTCAAAGTATTGTCCATCTTTAGCTACGACTTTTTCCCATCTTTCAGGCAGTATACGGATTCCGTGTCGAAAAAATTCCTCGTCTTTTGAGGCGATCCAAACATTGACCCAATTTTTCGCCTCTTCGTAATAAGTGAAGTGCTGCTCGGCCAGGCCATGTGTCATCGAACGGAACATGTGGTAGTCTGAAGGAGCAATGTCTGGTGAATACAGCGGGTGGGGTAGGACATCCCATTGAAGCGCCTCCAAAGTCTCCTTGACAACTTTTGCAACATGTGGCCGAGCGTTGTCGTGCTGATCGTGCTTGTCATGTCTTTTGGCATATAGTGGGCGTTTAATCTTCAATGCTCGGCTTAATCGCATCAATTGTTGTTGGTAACGTTCTCCAGTGATGGTTTCGTTAGGCTGAAGTAGCTCATAGTAGATCACTCCGAGCTGATCCCACCAGATGCACAGCATTAGCTTCTTGCCATGAATATTCGGTTTGGCCGTTGAAGTTGATGCATGACCGGGCTTAACCGACGATTTTCTGCGCTTTAGGTTGCCGTAGTGAATCCACTTTTCGTCCCCCGTCACGATTCGATGCAAAAAAACCCGTCCGATTTTGTCTTTTGAGCAGTAGTTCGCACGTGCAAATACGGCGCTCGATGTTTCCTGGCTTGAGTTCATATGGAACCCAATTTCCTTGTTTTTGCACCATACCCATGACCTTGAGACGGTTCGAAATCGCTTGTTGAGTCACTCCCAAGGTTTCAGCGAGCTCCTCTTGAGTTTGGCTTGAATCTTCGTCCAATAAAGCCTCCAACTCAGCGTCTTCGAACTTTATTGGCCTCCCTCCGCGTTCTTTGTCTCTGGTGTCAAAATCGCCACTTTTGAAACGCCGAAACCAGTACTCACATGATTTTATTGATAGAGCATGTTTACCATATGCCTCACACAGCAATCGATGTCCATCAGTTGCACTTCAAATTAAAACAAAAAAGCAGCGCTTCCCGCAAATTGTGTTTTGTTGGCAAAAAGGTTGACATGGTTAGAGCACCAAAAAAAAAAAAAAAGTTCTTTACACTTGAGTGAAAAGACTTCTTCTGATTTTTTTGGGGAAATGATGAAGCCTTAACATGAAACCTTACACACACACACAAGGTCCGATGCTATTTATATAATATTTGTTGTGGCTTCTTTTGCAAATCCCTCAAAACTTATTTGTACTCCCAATATATTTCAGAGTTATTGTCTGAATCCCGATATACATGGTAAAAGGTAAAACTTCCTTATGTATTGTCCACGAGGGTATATGTAAACATCACAAACGTGCGCAAAATATTTGTCCCGCATGTGTTTACATATCCCGATGGGAACTATGGAACGACATAGTCTGGAAGAGGTATCTGCCCTATATTCTCGACACGCGGAATATGCAAATTTTACTGATAATAGAATAATGCACAAATCCATGGTCAAAATGCAGACGACAGTAGCGTGTTAATGAATTCTAACCATCATTACAACTACTATCTATTTACTGTGCTAGAGAAGGAAATGTAACTGGGTTTGTATCTCTCTCACAATATAGGTCTTATTAGGATCAAAATTTCCACATGATTCAGAGTTAGATGTCATTATATTTATCAAAAAGTATTCAGGGATCAGTTATTTTTTATATCTAGCTTTCAGGATTTTACGCCCTTTTACGCTGCTATAACGTCATTATCCACTCATGGACAAAACTTAAGGAAGTTGTACCTTTTTGCATGTATATCGGGATTCAGACAATAACTCTGAAAGATATTTGATACACAGTGACCTTTATTGAATACACACGAGAAAACTATGTGGGAACAAAATTGCCTCTGTCTCCTTAAAAAAATATATATATATATATATACGACCGGCAAAATCAAAGACTTTTCACTTCCTTAAATTTTGTTCATGAATGTATAAGGATAAATTTACTATTAAAAAACTATAACTTAATATATGGCGATACCTATGAATATAAATTTAAAAGAGATTTTCAAATATTGACATAAATCCTGTTATTACAAGTAAACCTAGTTCAACACTGTCTTGTATAGGAATGAAGAGTCAACTAGACATAGATTTTGTACCATATTTTTCCTGATATAAAATTACCCAAATTATTTAACTGGTGAATCAAGAAAAGCCAATTACATACCTGTTTTGGGCTGTTGGCCTGCGTCAGCGTGGTGCAGGCTGTATCCACCAAGCTGGTCAGAGAGGCTGCTTGGTAAATCGGTGAAAAGTACTTAATATTTAATCTGAAAAAAAAAAATCAAAATGAAAATAACATTTGGTTAGTATTTATTCCGATAGATTTCGGTAAAATATTTTAACATTCAGTTACAGATATGGCTTTACCATCATTTTAGCTTCAGTTCCTTTTCTTTGTCTTCTTTTTATTTTTGTATAAGACGCTCTACTATAAACTACGTAAGATGTAAACAAATATTGAGAGGAACTAGCTCATCAGTAGAGATCTCCCTGCCAGCGGTTTCGCCAGTTTAGCCTACCAAACCTTTACAACTATTGTATTGAGCTGTTATATGATTATTATTTCAGAGGTGAATCACACTCTCCTAAAAATGATGTCCCTCCTCAACCAAGTTCCTTCAATACGATCAGTATATAGCCATAGTCTGGTGGTAAGACTTGGTTGTCTTAGTTCTGTTGGTTCATTAATTGAGGATTTTCGTGGGAAAAAATTCTCCAATGGCCCCCTATTCTTGCAAAAGCCCAACCCCACCAGCGGGTGCAATTAACCACATTTGTAAGTGGAAAAGTCGGACTGCTTTTCACAAGTGTTGAAATGTGGTGCACTTGCAGTAAAAGTGTCGCCAACTTCTGATAACCATGGCCTGTACCACGTGTACTAGGGATAATTTTTTAAAAAAGGGGAAAACAATGCAATGGTGTCGCCTTGCCTTCCACATCCATGTTATTGAACTTTAATAATAGGTTCGTCCGACTTTAGACGCCATTCACAACTTCAAAGAGAAGTGAGTGTCCATAGTGTAGTTGTAGTTACTTAATTTATTACATTCTCAAATATTTTAGAGAGATTAGATGTCATTGATATAGGTTTATAACTTCTATTTTCTTCATAATTAGTTTTGCCTGGTTTTGAAAATATTTTCAAGTGTGATTTTTTCCATTCATCCAGATATATCCCGTTTCTATACATTTATTGAATAATTGAATAGGGATTATTATTATTTACAGCTTGTTTTGATCGAACTGCTGCTAATTTAATCAGGACCCGGTGCTTTTTTAATGTTTGTCTTCAAGTGTAGGTTCCATAGTGTAGGATGGAGTTAGAGACCCGGGGTCTGTGCTTGTCTACTCCAGGGCGTTGTTCATCAGGAGCCTGGTGTACCTATAGTGAGACATTTCCCACACTCCTCCAGTACTTGGGAGTAAGTCTCTGTATTAAGTTGACATTCTGGGACAGGCACATATTCAAACTATGGATTTTAACGGTTGGAGAATATGTGTTATTTTATATTTAAACTCTATCAGAATCGTCTAATACAATATTAGAGCTCTAAAAAAGCGGTCTGGTAGATTAAATTGGCGACATAGCTGTGAGGGTTCACCACTGATAAGCCAAACCCTCCCAATATATTTTCATCGAAGTAAGGACAGTGGAAGTTTGTTTTATGTGTAAAAGCAACATCCGTGTTTTTATACTTTCATTTCTTTGTTGACTCCAGATGTCTAAAATAGCTAAATGGTTTCGAATAGTTCTGTTATTCTAAAAGTAGTGTTCTATCTTCAGAAATAATTTCATGAACGAAAAAATTAACAATAAATATGTACACTCATGGACAAAACTTAAGGAAGTTGTACCTTTTAGCATGTATATCGGGATTAAGACACTAACTATGAAAGATATTACAGTGACCTTTATTGAAGACACACGGGATAACAAAGTGCGAACAAAATTGCCTCTGTCTCCTTAAAAAAAATAATCATAAAAAAATAAACGACCGACGACATCAAAGACTTTCCACTTCCGTAAGTTTTGTCCATGAGTGTATCAAAAGTATATATTTAACATCTACCTCCACCATTTCGTATATAGATGGCAAGGAAATGCGCAATTGAATAGATAGAATTCAATGAAAAAGAAAAAAAAGATTTTTGACGATGGACTTCCTTATCAAGATACCAGGACACATCACTCTCACTTCCTGGCATAAAAAATGGTGGAATTTATCTGGCAGCCGATTAAAAAAAAAAAGTCCAAGATGGCGTCGAATGACCCCGCCCTGACCCTGTCCTTGATTGGGAAATGTCATGCAAGGTTCCTATTGGCCAACTTACACTGTCATGCTGTGTGACCGTGCAATTCTATCACTGGTCAAATATATTTTTATGCTTTTCGTAGACATTTCATTGATATTTCAAAAAAATAATTCAAAATATGTCTAAAATTGGAATATCACGATTTAAGTCAGTTTTCTTTAGACTAAGTATTGTTTGATACCATATTCTTATATTTTTTTGACCAAATTTAATTTTACAAAGTCTTTCGTGAGTTCGGCATCACTTAAACTCCTACTATTCTATCTCGATCTAGTTGATCGAAATTGATGTTTGATGAACTCGTGTTTCTTCTAGATATTTACAAAATATGTTCCGCTGGCTCACAGTTTGCGAATATATCGGAATAAAAATAGGAATAATTTGTTTGACATAGCTATCTGCCGGTATTTAAATATTCCTAGCGCTGCTTGGTGAAGCATTCTAGCTTGTAAAAAAATATAAACAGACTAATTTCGTGACATATCTTTTTACAAACTAGAAAGATAGATCTTGCAATTCGCCTGTTTAGTGTTTGCTGTCATAACATGTCCAGTGGCCACACCGTGCATAAGTCAAGGTTAGCGTATCACTGCAAAGACAAGTGTGGAATCAGCCGCGTTCTTGTCTTCGCTTTCCTCATCCAAATGGACCACGGCATTCGGCGAATCCATTAATCTCCTCTGAACGGCGACTGCGGCCTTGTAGAGTTTATATAAACCAAAGAGGAGACCTTGATCAAACATCAAACATATTCTACACGTAGATTTATAGTACGATAAGATGAAGAACCGTCTCTCAACTATTCATTAGCTTGTATAATAATTTGTACTCTAAATAGTAAACTCTAATACTTTAAATATAGTCTTTCAATTTATAGAAAGTATAGCCTTAAACGGTAGACTTGGAAAACCTTTTGTGTTCTATTGTATTGGAATGTTGGAGAGAGAAAGGTTGGTATATAGGACAGGAGTAACTGGACAATGGTTGGTCTATTAACCTTTTATCTCTTCAGCGTTAAGTATATTTCATGAGGGAAATAAGATTTTGTACCATATTTTTCCTGATATAAAATTACATAAATTATTTTACTGGTGAATCAAGAAAAGCCAATTACATACCTGTTTTGGGCTGTTGGCATTCGTCAAAGTGCTGCAGGCTGTATCCACCAAGCTAGTCAGAGAAGCTGCTTAGTAAATCGGTGAAAAGTGCTTAGATTTCATGAGTCAAAATTTATCTCAATGAATATTCACCAACAAGTGGAATTTGGTTGGGAGATTGTTTAAGACGAAATGGATTGATAAAGAGAGTTTAAAGAGTATTTAAATGAATGGAAAAAAAGGTTAGAAAAGAGAAGGATTGAACTGGTGCAAGTGATGGTAAGCTAGGAAGTAATAAAAGAGAAGAGTTCAGGATAGAGAGAAGTATGGCGTCACTGGAGACCTAAGTCTTACTCACGATCAGAGAAACTGAAGAAGAATTGAGACCTCTCTTCAAAAGTCAATATTACTTTTTAAAATATATTTTCCTAAATTCATCCATTTTTATTCCCATACACACAGATAGCTTTATTAAGACCACCGGTCTTATACAGATTCATCGCAGGAAGGAAGCATAGATGGAACTCCTATACTCCAAACAGCACAGAAACCAACAACAGCCTCGAGGTCCGACACCTGTCCAGTGGCCACACCGTGCATAAGTCAAGGTTAGCGTATCACTGTAAAGGCGTGTGTGGAATCAGCCGCGTTCTATTCTTCGCTTTCCTCATCCAAATGGGCCACGACATTCGGCGACTGCGGCCTTGTAGAATTTATAAAAACCAAAGAGGAGACCTTGATCAAATATCATTGTATTCATCCAGTTATATATTTGTTGACTATCGGATTGAGTCACCCAAGAGTTCTTCTCTCTTTCTCCAAGCAAAAGCAGCCAAATATTGTATGCATGATTTCATCTTGTATTCTGCTATTACATAGATCACAAGTTATATGAAGGACAATCAGTCTTCCAGCGCTTTGAACGATTTTCTGGAAAGAACGCCTGAATGACATCCAATTTTATTCGCATTTTAATATAAGGCCTTAATCTTTCTCTCTAAATTCTTATAATGTTGTCAAATATGTCTAATTTACTTATAGAGAGAGAGAGTTTGTATGTTATATGTACTATGTATAATAACTGATTTTTCCGACGATGTATGTGTACTGTTGTTTACTATCTATTACAAGCGAACTCTACTCGCCGAGTCTTACTGAAAACTATGTAATTTATGATAAAAAGATGATATAATTTTGAATAATAAAGGATAATAAATACACCAAAGTTTGGGAGTGGCGACGGAGGCTACAGGCCCAGAGAAGACGACGCTGGCACATTCTAAGCAATAATGAGATAATCGCTCAGCACCTAATCCCCGACTGCCGTAAAAATCCCCCGGGACTTTTATTTACTACAGGGGACTCAAGTGGTCGACCTTTGGACTGTCAATGGTTGGCCAAGTGATTTCGTCGTTTAGCTTTATTGGTTCCATACAACTTATTTATTAAAAAGGATATTTTGATGTTATACTAGTATTATTCACTCATGGACAAATCTTGAGGAAGTTGTACCTTTTTGTATGTATATCGGGACAATATCTCAGAAAGATATTTGATACACAGTTACCTTTATTGAAGACATACAAGATAACCAAGTGTGAACAAAACAGATAACCGGCGATATTAATGACTTTCCACTAAGTTTTGTCCATGAGTGTATATATGCCGTACATGGTTTTAGGATTTATTTACAAGAAAACATGGGATGGAAAGAAAAAATATGCTAATTTTTGGACAAGATCTCGATAACAGTATTTTGGGGTTTCTCCATAGGTTTCTTGGTTGTCAGGTAAATATTTCAGCCAGTTAGAAAATCTTAACAAAGCTAAGGTAGCTCTGATGTGAGAGACAATAGAGTGTGTTAACTGGAGAATACTTAGTCTTTATGTTTAGAGACAATTCCATAAAAATTAATTATCTGTATCAATATTAAGGTGAAGAGCTCAGACTTCCAGTGATAAATCAAGAAAAAGGCATCTACTGATCGTGCTACTAAAGGTTTCTGATAGCTTGCACCATCTATCGGAATAAATATCAATATTAGTCGATATATTATCCCGACAGATCAGCAACTTTTAGCTGCACGATCAGAAGTTTCCCTTTTCATAATTTATCCACCTGATCCCAGTACAATTTCTTTTTTTTATTCTATTTTTTTCCATATTCCAGGGATAAGTTTGTTCAATTAGCTTTCGGGAACGAAAACCCTTCTACAGGAGAAAACGTACATATATTATATTTGTACAAATGATGGCAATATTTTAAAACGTATGCAAGTAAAAGAATAAATATGTGGGATATAACTATGGAAACAGGGAATTTCCAATTAAACTATATTTATTTTAAAATTTAATATATGTTTTAAAATTTTACACCACACCCCCTCATTATTATAATAAAATAATAATTAAATATGAAAATTTATTTGCACAATTTATATGAGATTATATAAAATAGTATCTAATTATAACCCGTGTCCTATTGAAGATTTACTGTATCGTGTTTTCTCCTGTATGGGTGGATTTTTATGCCCGAAATCTAAGATATTTGAAAATAAGAAACTTATTCCTGGAGTCTGATATATTTTCACCTCAATAATGTTTAGAGATATTTCCAATGTTCACACAGATCTTCTCAGTCAGTGGTCTAATACTATATTTTTTCATATCCTAGTTTTTTGCCTATATTTATGGTCACGTCTGCTTTTTTCCCCCAACTCCTCTGTACTTCCTGGAAGTTTTTAGAGGGAAACTTTCACTGTGGGATATAATTAGGCAGACATTTCTCTGGCAGAGGTATAAATTGTCCTCTACATGTGGTGTAAGGCACTTTCTTTGGATACTTGGTCTCGGGCATCTTGTTTGTCGAACTGACATTTTATACATGTGGTGGTAATATGTGGTGAAAACTTTACAATAAAAAATCAGTCGTAACCTCTTACCAATCATGATTATCATAGACTGTTTAATGTGTACACTAATGGACAAAACTTAAGGAAGTAGAAATTCTTTGATATTGCCGGACTTTTTGTTCACACAGCCAATTTTGTTCACACTTGGTTATCTCATGTTTCTTCAATTAAGGTCACTGTATATCAAATATCTTTCAGAGTTATTTTCTGAATCCTGATATACATGCTGAAAGTTACAACTTCCTTAAGTTTTGTCCATGAGTGTATGACAACATGAACAAGTATTACGCAGAGATTTCTTGAAATCTAAAAGACAAACTTTTCAAGACAAAGTCTTCAAGAGAATAAACGGCTCTTTGGCTTTTTCTTATTTTAAAAAAGATTAGCAGAGTGCTATAGTCCATGCTTTCATATTGAGTTATATAAGTACCTAATGAAAGAGCTATATATATTTCAATATAATTTTACATTTAGGAATATTCAGGTGTCGAAACCTAACAATCTCGATAGTTATTTTTGATGGTCATATCTCCGTGGAATGATGCCATAGAGAGATATCGCCAACACTAGAACATCCGCCATGGTAATAACACTTGTCTCTCCCTTATCATGCAACTGAACGTGGCTGTTTACCGTTAGTTCTTCACCTTGTTACAGAGTGAGAAAATTACTTGCGCTCTTTTAGAAAAACTCAATATTAATTTAAATGTAATTCTACTGTTCTAAAAGCTTATGTCCATAGTTTGCTTAAATACCATTTCTAAGATTCCATCCTTCAGTGCTGCGTATATAAGCAGAATAATCCAATACAGTATTAGAGCTCTA
>CP092867.1:17639790-17667624 GCA_030710605.1 Cordylochernes scorpioides | reverse complement strand
GCCAGTTAAACTCGTGGTGGACATCGGACTTTACTCTCTCGCCTACTCCTCTCACGGGTTCTTACTTCTGATACTGCCTCCTGTGTACGTCTTTACCTCCTCGACTGCTCGCAACACACATATACGTGATTTGCTAAAAGGAGAATTCGAACAACAGATTTTGAATTGTTTAAACAGTTCTAATTAACCCATTTTAATTAACCCATATCAGGGGAGATATCGTTATTCTAAATATTAAACAAAAGTTCCACTCCACAGTCTACCACTCTATAAAACATGTTATATACTTAGTGTATTGTGTATGCGTATATGTATGTACTTGTGTATACAGTAAAGGTTTTAATAACTAGAAATCAATTTAAAAATTAAAACAAAAATGAATATTTTTATTTTATTGTGAAAAAGTAAGCTTTCGCGAGCAAAGAGACGTTCTTCTATTGGGTTATAAAAGTTATAAACAATCTGTATTTCTCTCCACTTAACTTTCATTATCCAGTAGGAGATGGTATTTGTGCTCGAAAGCTGGCTTTTTCACAATCGAAAAAAAAAGAGAAATTTATCGTTGTATTTTTAAACAATATTTCTATATAACACCTTCTCTCGTATTCACACTTTAAATCATAGAGCCCAATAAGACGCAACATTTCGAAAGTGAAAGCGTCAACTAAAAGAATCTCTGAAGATTCCCCTACCTCCACCCAGAAGATTAATATTATATTGGGAGGTCATGGATTCTTAACTGCTCTTTAAGCATTCCTTAAACCTCCAGCTCGCCCTAAAATCTAACACAGGGTCCTCCTCTGAATTTGTTTCCTACACTATGTACCAGATAATATGAAAGAGTAAACCATGGATTAAGGACGTATGGCTTATTCGAATATGCTTATTCCGAAATTTCATTAAAATTATTTAAATCTCCTTGATACATAAATCAAAAAAACAATACAACAGGTCTCTAGAGTTGAGTTTCTTTTCATTTTATTAATGAAATCTGAAGCTTTCGGTCATCTCTGCCCTTCTACAGGAGTACATAAAACGGATAATAATAAACGACGTTTATGCAAGTATATTGTATTGCTTAATTAATTCTCAGAATATCAGAAATCTCATAACCAAATCCAGCCAGAAACAAAGCAGAATTCATTAAAAGACCATAACGTACCATCTATAGAAGAAATAAAACGATTTTGAATTGCAAAAAAAGAAAAGAATGGAACAAGGAAATTTTATAATGAAATTTAAACATTTCTAACGAAGAGGACATCCATACGGACAAGGCACCTCGGTTGGCCAGTATTGTGATCAGGGTTCATGGACCGATCTGACCTGCTCCATGGACAAGACACCACCACCTCAGTTGGCCAGTATTGTGATCAGGGTGCATGGACCGATCTGACCTGCTCCATGGACAAGACACCACCACCTCAGTTGGCCGGTATTGTGATCAGGGTTCATGGACCGATCTGACCTGCTCCATGGACAAGACACCACCACCTCCTCAGTTGGCCGGTATTGTGATCAGGGTTCATGGACCGATCTGACCTGCTCCATGGACAAGACACCACCACCTCAGTTGGCCGGTATTGTGATCAGGGTTCATGGACCGATCTGACCTGCTCCATGGACAAGACACCACCACCTCAGTTGGCCGGTATTGTGATCAGGGTTCATGGACCGATCTGACCTGCTCCATGGACAAGACACCACCACCTCAGTTGGCCAGTATTGTGATCAGGGTGCATGGACCGATCTGACCTGCTCCATGGACAAGACACCACCACCTCAGTTGGCCGGTATTGTGATCAGGGTTCATGAACCGATCTGACCTGCTCCATGGACAAAACACCACCACCTCAGTTGGCCGGTATTGTGATCAGGGTTCATGGACCGATCTGACCTGCTCCATGGACAAGACACCACCACCTCAGTTGGCCGGTATTGTGATCAGGGTTCATGGACCGATCTGACCTGCTCCATGGACAAGACATCACCACCTCAGTTGGCCGGTATTGTGATCAGAGTCCATGGACCGATCTGATCTGCTCCATGAACAAGACACCACCACCTCGGTTGGCCGGTATTGTGATCAGGGTTCATGGACCGATCTGATCTGCTCCATTGACAAGACACCACCACCTCGGTTGGCCAGTATTGTGATCAGGGTGCATGGACCGATCTGATCTGCTCCATGGACAAGACACCACCACCTCAGTTGGCCGGTATTGTGATCAGGGTGCATGGACCGATCTGATCTGCTCCATGGACAAGACACCACCACCTCAGTTGGCCGGTATTGTGATCAGGGTGCATGGACCGATCTGATCTGCTCCATGGACAAGACACCACCACCTCAGTTGGCCGGTATTGTGATCAGGGTGCATGGACCGATCTGATCTGCTCCATGGACAAGACACCACCACCTCAGTTGGCCGGTATTGTGATCAGGGTGCATGGACCGATCTGATCTGCTCCATGGACAAGACACCACCACCTCAGTTGGCCGGTATTGTGATCAGGGTGCATGGACCGATCTGATCTGCTCCATGGACAAGACACCACCACCTCAGTTGGCCGGTATTGTGATCAGGGTGCATGGACCGATCTGATCTGCTCCATGGACAAGACACCACCACCTCAGTTGGCCGGTATTGTGATCAGGGTGCATGGACCGATCTGACCTGCTCCATGGTAAAGACACCACCACCACATTTCTAACTACCAAATTCACAGGGCAATTAGAAACTGAAACCAGCAGTTTGCTGTTGTTTATCTCCAAAATATGGTGTCTGATAGAATATCGGGACAACTTCATAAATTGGTGATGTTTCAAAAGCTTGGTGCATTTTTCTGGATCATCTCAAACATCCCATTCTGTGGCTTGGATACAATCAAGGAGATGTTGGGGGCTCTCATCTTCAAATTTGTATGTTGGGATGTCTTGGTGTCGACGGTAAGACATCTGGTGTCCTGTTGTCAACCTGGCAAAGTGCTGATTGGTTCTCTCTATTTAAGGTCTTGTCATAGTTTCTGTAATTGCTTGTAATGCCTGTGTATTGTGACGACTTATTTTTTAAATAATCCTTGTACCTCTCTACTTATAAACGAAAGTCTTTGTTATCTTGAAGCTCTGCACGGGAGGCGATTCAATAAATGTATATGTTTCGATATAAATTAAATCATTCTTACTTTATTCTATTTATTATGTGATATAGTTTATAAAAAATTGAACCAGAGATTTCTGGAGCCTATATATGCTGCTAACTACCTATTTAATCTAGCAGCTTAAAAATTGTAGCCGAAAAAGTTTTTATTTGAAATTGTTTTATAAAATATTTTAGTTTTAAGGAATTTACTAGTTTAATTTATTTTTAAATATTTTAAAATAATAATAATATGAAAAATATGTATAAAATAATTAATGATAATAAAAAAATAGTATTTTTACAAAATATTCGCAAGTAATTTATAAATAGTTAAAAATAGGCTTGATAGATGGCAGCACAATACGCCAGTAGTTTTCGTTTTTTTTTTTATATGTAGCTATTATATTTAATACAAATTTATTAAATTTTATTATATATCAATATATTTTATTTTTACCCGTATACCCACACCTACTAACATCAAAATAAAAAATAAATAAATAAAAAGTAGCCGTAGTCCCAGTAGTCCCATGATAAAATCATAGTGAATAAAAGCTTAGATTATTTTTTTATATACTGTAACTATATAGGATATATTCGTTGATATTATGGAATCTCAATGATATATAAACTGAATTATCTCATTTAATAACGGTGTTATTCGCGAGATCTCTTAATACATAAAAAAACCTTTCACCAGCTCAATAATCATTTTGGGAGATTCGCTCATTACATAGCTTCATACTGTAGGATGGCAGATTCTCTTGTATTAATGGGAACCTTATCCATAAACCTTGGTATATAGGTTGGTAGTTTTGTCCGAATTTACCAAAACTGATGTGGCTTCATCGCCGATCTGAATCAGAGATTTTTGAAAATGGATGGACGAAAACATGTGCTGTTTTAATGTATTTTTTAAAGGGGAGAGGTAGATAGACGAGCTAAAGAACAGACGGATTTAGAAAAGTGAAGCTTCGATTCTGAAATCCTATGACCATACTATCAGAAAATATGATGAATACCTTGAAAGAAAAGAGGAACGGGAAGACCCAGAAGAAAAACTGACCAAATTAGACCAAACACCAGACCGGAAGAAACAATAAAACTGGCCGCGCAAACAGAACGAAATGAAGAAAATTACATCATAGAGGTCAAAAACTTTCAGTAAAATGGAAGAACAAATAAACTACCATATAATAGGTACGTGCTGAATGTGTAAATACGTAAGTAAATAAGTAAATAATATAGGTGAAGTAAATAAAAATTATTCTCAGTCGCACCTTCTGAACAGTAAAAAAAAACACTAATAAGGATAATTCCTATTTGAGAAAGAACTCAGAAAGGCAATCAGTGGAAAATATGGGTCACGTGATGTAAGCTATCCGTCTAATGAAAGGGTGGGTTGTCACTTATGCAACTTTTAAGGCCAAACGATTTGGACGTGTCCATTCTTATTTACATAAAGCTTAATTAAGAAGATAACAAACATTGTCTTGTGTGAGAACCAAAAACAGCACAGAATAAATTAGTTTTTAGGTTGTTGTTGTTGTCATGTCCAATGAAGAGCCTCAGATGTCTCCATACATCTCTATCACAGCAGCAGCAATGTCCACTATCTTGGGTGTGTAAAGCTGCTGCTCTGGGTCCATGTCAATTTTCTGCAAGGCTGTGGCCATTGCTGGGCATGAGAATATGTGGGTAGGTGTTAGTTCTAGTTTTTAAGTGGTTAGGGTAAAAATTATGACATAATTATATATATTTTACAGCTACAAACAATTTCTATAACCCAACAAAAGGAGGACATAGTCCTAGGAAATGATTTAAGGAATAAATCAGCGGTCTTCTCTCAGAATAATAGAAAAGGCCAATGATGAGACAACTCTGGAATTTCTTGATTCACCTCTCATTCAATAGTTAGATATTTCATTTACGTACACAGACCATTCTTTGATGGATATATGTTATTCTATGCGAAAAAAAAATATATATTAAAAAACAAAAATTCAACAATTTTTTTTTTATTACATCATAAAAATCAAAATGGAAATCTTTCGAGTGTTTTGAATTCTTCTAAGAGTCTATTTAAAAGCGCACAAAGCTAATGAAGAGAAAAATATATAAACAAATTTTAAAAAGACACAGTTCAAGTCTCGCGCGACTTAAGATTTCTTTATATATTTTTCCTTTACTAGGTTTTATTTAAATAGGTGCGTAGAAGAGCTCTCAATACTCGAAGGCTTGCACCCATCTGGACTTTTATAATGTAATAAATAAAACTTGTTTCAGAGAGTAGTCAAGTATTTCGTACAGAATGTCAGCTATTTACCAAGATAGGTTTTGTAAAGATACCGATGTTATCACTATATATCTATCTTTGAAAATTTTGCCGGGAGGGCATTGATCAATAAAGTTAAATGTCGCCTCTCCCGTCAAAATAGAAGTCAAAGATTGTGAGGATTCCATTGGATCCCTTGTCGATCCAATGGAATAAAGTCCGCCCTACACTGACGAGAACTATTAGCCCGAAACCATTGTCTCTAGGTGGACGCTTCTCAGTTTTCCAAAGCTGGTGTTGTGGCTTTGTCATTGACCTGAGGCCGCTAGTTCGCGGCGACGGTTAATAGATGACGTCTAGCTTTGACGCCTATTTTGACGGGAGAGGCGACCTTTATATCTATCTTTGTTTCTCTATTTGTGGTACTGTGTGTAGGGTGGTGGTCTGTGCAGAAAGGAAGTTCGGAGGATGATGTCCCTTCTTGTTATAGAATTGCTATGAAGAAACAGAATTTGAGGCCATGTAAAAATCTGAATTTTTAAGACAATATTTCAATAAAAAATTGTGGAGAGAGCCATGTTTTCTTGTTATTGTTTTAACACACACAAGACACACAAACACACACACTTTAAAATGATTAAAACAAATACCTATTGTCCACTAAGGTATTGGGAAAATATTTGGAAAAGCTTGGCTCATCAGTAGCGAATCCCTCGGCGGTTTCGCCAGTAACAGATAGCTCTACTAAAGTATTCAGTGGTCGAACTCTGGCAATTTAGAGCATTTCTTGGTGAAAAGGTTTAAGTAAATTATGGAGATAAACCCTTGAGGAGAATAATCATGTATTCAGATAGTCACTCGAGCAGTGTTCGTTCGAACATAATCCTTAAATATTAGGTTTAATATTTTGCTAATGTTTCTACTACCATCAAATATCTATATCCATGTGATTTCGTTAAATACTTCCACCAATAATTTCTATATTCTATGAAAAATGCAACCAAATACACTCATGGAGACAAAACTTAAGGAAGCTGTACCTTTTAGCATGTATATCGGGACAATAACTCTGAAAGATATTTGATACACAGTGATCTCTTTATTGAAGACATACGAGATAACCAAGTGTGAACAAAGTTGCTTATGTCTCCTTCAAAAAACAGACGACCGGCGGCATCAAAGACTTTCACTTCCTTAAGTTTTGTCCATGAGTTTAGTTACAGAAATATTACGTTGTCATTCCTTTACAAAGGTTGGCGTTTAGCCAACCCAAATATTGCCAAATGATTCTTTTTTTTTCGATCCAATATATTCTTTTTTTATTATATAATATTTATATAGATTTTAAAATATTCAACACTGCCACTAGACGACCGACTACATCAAAATATGAAACTTCCTTTGGTTTTGTCCATGAGTGTAGAGTAGAACCTCCTTGAAGAGACACTATCGCTAGGGGACCCTCTCTACAAAGGACAGTTTTAATTGCCAAAATGACTATTTTCACCAATTAGCTGTTTTCCTCGGTAAGAGGGGAATCACATCTCTCTAAAGAACACTCTGCAACTAGATGTTGTCCTTCAGAGAGAGGTAATTCTACTCTACATTAGCGTAGAGCTGTCTACAAGATCCAACTAACCTAACCGCTGGAATGGATCATTGCTATTTCACCAGGTTTTTCCAAATAGATTTTCCTTCTGTAGTAAGAGGAGACAGTAGGAAATTGCAAAAAAAAAAAATAATAATAATATATATATTTTTTTTTTGCTTATCCCTAGTACACGTGGTACAGGCCATGATAATCATGGTGGGTAGTTAGCGACTGCTTTTTACTGTAAGCGCACCACATGTCTACACATGTGAAAGCAGTTCGACTTTGCACTTACAAATGTGCCAGAGCCCCGTTTGGTTACTTGCACTCGCTGGTGGGGTTGGACATAATAATAATAAAATAAATAAATACAATAATAAGATAAATAAATAAATAAATAAAATTAAAAAAAAATTCCAGGTGCCTCTGAGCCTGAATGTAGTACCTCCCCGCCTCACCCGGTCTTCTTTCAGCCCTCCTCTCAACCTGCCCGTTCACGGTCTGATCCCCACCACTGCAAATTTGCCTTCCAGCAGACTTGCTTGGAGCCTGGCGTTGTACTTGGTGCTTCCTTGGTGCCCTCTCTAACCGTGCTCTCGCCCTCTTCTTCCTCGGGGCGCTCACTCGCCCAGCATGCGCCTCTCCACCCCTCTCCTTGGCCGCAGCGGGCGCTTGGCAACACCTAATGATGAGTCCTGCCTTAGAATGCTTGATCTAAAGCATGTAGAAGGTATAATAATTGATCAGTAGGAAATTGCATTCATTGTAATGAAAAGTTAAAATAACAACACGAAAATAATTTTAAATACATTCAATAACTTGGATAATTCGAAACCCAAGACACCAAAAGAAAATTCAAATTAAAAACGAAATTCTAGAGACCAAGATAAATATTTGAATTAAATACGTTTGAATATTCCAAGTTCTACCGTATATATACTGATATAAAACTTTATATAAAATAAAATAAATTCCCAGCTGGTCTTTTTATAAATAAATTACTTTCTTTACTTTCCCTCATTGCGATGAAAAAATATTGCCTTGCTCATCAATGATGAACCCACCCAGCGGTTTCGCCAGTTTAATCTACCGGACCGATTTAATGTTGCTTTTTTTTTTCAATTTTTATCCCTAGTAGACGTTAGATTCAATTATTACCCCTAGTACACGTGGTACAGCCCATGATTATCATGGTGAGTGCTTTTACTGTAACGTGGAAAGCAGAAAATTTTGAAAATTTTAATTTATACAAGTATGAATATATTTTGAAAATTTAGATACCCTTTAAAAAACTCTATGTTTAAATTTCTTTTTACCGTAAAGGATTTGAGTTCTTAATGATACCACAACAATAAAAATGCAAAAAAGTTTATTTGGGCAAAATTCGATATGTGTGTAGGTGATTTTCCTCTATATAGAAATGCTTTTAAAATATGACCTCTTAATTATATAAAACTTCGAAAAAACATTTTAAATATAAATGGTCGCCACACAGAATTGTAAAAATATAATTTTATTTCAAATAATAAAAAAAAAATTATTCATTTAAGTCAGTTTTATGGACCACTTTCAGCTCGATTGTAGCGCTTCAAGTGGCAGAATTGGGAACTAAAATTGTCTTTGTATTTTTACACCGCGTTTAAGGGAAATTTTGTTGATATAAACTTACTTTGTTATTATTAACCCACACACAATACACACATGACCTTACTTTAAACGTGGGGTATAATAAATTAAATTATATAAATATTATATTTTTTTAGTTCCCAATTCTGTCACTCGAGCGCCACCGTCGAGTACAGCACTGGTCCATAAAGCTCGCTAAAATGAATTAAATTTCTTCCAAATATGTTTATATGTAATAATTATAATCAATTATATATCTCTCTATATATAGATTTTTAAAATTAATAGCCTCATAATAACTTTATTCATAATTTTGAGTTAGTTTTATTTCTCTCGCCTATATATTGTTGTGTGTCGATTTTATTTTTTCTAGTTTCGATTGTTATATATTTAGATAATAAAAAGGCATATATTGGATTAAATAAAATATTTATTTGCCAATATTTCGGTTGGATGAATTCCAACCTTTGTAAAAGCATTACATTTTTTGTATAAACTTTGTTACATATCGTTCAGCCAACTGAAAAATTGGTAAAATAAATTATATTTTGATCCAATAAATGCCTTTTTATTTTAAAATTGTTACATATTTACTTCAAAAAGATATAACATTTTCTCAAATTGACAAGAATTCTTAATATATCTCTAGTTTTTACTTCATTTCAATATATAAATGTATTCCCATATATAATTATTCTTATTATTATATATATTATTTTGTTAAATATATATTCGTTTTAAAATCGGAACAAAAGTATTATAACAATATAATTTGATAAATTATTCCATTATTTATAATTAAAATGTAAAAAACTAAGTGCCATTCAGGGATGAAGTTATCTATGAGTGAGAATTATATATTTTATTTAAAAATTTATTTCTCTGTTAAAGAGAGAGACCGTTTAGTTATCACAGAAAGTAGATGATGTGTTTGAAATATACTTCTGCAATATTTACTCAGTGTTAATATGATACCTTAGCGCCATCTGTTATTAGAAATTTAAACTATTTATGAAGCGTATGTTTCTTTTTAAATTGAAACATTTTTTCTACTACTCTTATTTACTATTTATAATTATAGTAAGGTCAGTATAAAATTATTTTATTTTAAAAAGAAATATGGGGTCAAATATAGTTTTTTTTTAATTATTATTTAGCTAAGAGGTTCGGTCGCTCATTAAACCATATTCAATGTCTATTACTATACACTTTACTAAAATAAATATTTTTCATAAACTTTTTTATATAATAGATCAATTAATTCCTGGTATGTTTATTCTTATATTTTTTTATGTTGAAATTATATTTTTAAAAAACACTTACCATAAGTGGATGTCTCTCTTATATATAATAGTGTAACAAATTATTAATTTTAAAAGTTTGTGGTTCTCTCGATTTATTTCACTTATAACTCTCTCTATTCTCATATATAAATACGTTTGAAATTCAAGAAAAAAAAGCAGAACATGATTAAAAACTTGGTTAAATTAATTAAACTGTATAGTTAGGCCTCTTTCTCTATCTCTCTCATCCCCACAAAGAAGTGACAAAAAGCAACTCTCCCTTTTAATAAATACATTACTATACTGATGTGGACAAGTTAATGAACAAAATCATTTTATTGAATTAAAAAAGAGTGTGTATTTAATATTATATATAGAGAGTGACCACAAAAGATGTTCAAATATGTGTTATTTCAATCTTCATTTAATGATTAGCATAAAGACCCATTGTGTAAACGTCTTGAAACACATTTTTATATATACTCATGGACAAAACTGAAGGAAGTGGAAAGTCTTTGATGTAGCCGGTCGTCTGCTTTTTTTTTTCTTTTTTTTTTTGGAGACAGAGGCAATTTTGTTCACATTTGGTTATTTCGTGTCTTCAAGTCACTATGTGTCAAATATCTTTCAGAGTTATTGTCTGAATACCGATATACATGTTAAAAGGTAAAACTTCCTTAAGTTTTGTCTATGAGTGTATATAGTAAACATTTTTTGTGTAAATATTACTAGTGTCAATATACACCTATCCGATGATTCTATACATATGGTGACGCAACCATTCTCCTGACCTGCTGTGACTTTACCTTTCTCACTTCAGATTTTTTGATGGTCAGTAGTTTCTTTGCCCCAGTTCAAATAGAAAGAAAGGTCTTAGTGTTGTTCTGTGAATCTACTCTTCCGCCGTGGGTAGTGGCTTCTCCCACACGGTCTAGCAGAAGTCCATGCTAATCCGCTGAAAGTTCTTGGCGTTGATTGCATCAAGGTATTGTTAATTATCAAAGTGCCAGTCGCAGCACTTTCTGACGAAGACAAGGGACCAAGGTCGATGCTTTCCCTCTTCCTCCATGTATTCTCAAAGAGTTCTCCGCTCTCTAAAACTGGTATTTGTCACAGATTTTAGCTGAGGGACACTCATTTGTTTGTTTCCTTCTGACACCACATTTTGGAAGGACTGAGTACGCTGCCAATTGTTGAATTCCTGCCGACATTGAAAAATAGGATATCTTAGAATCCATAGAGAGGTTATCAATCATAACATACAAGAGAACTTGCCTATCTCATCCTATATAGGAATCAATTATCCAAATAAGTGCTCCATTAATATACCTCAACAATATTCACAGAAAAAATATAATTTATTTGATTTATAAACCACGCGTGTGACTACAATTGAATAGTGAGATATAAATATTTTATACAGTGTGTTCTTGGATTAGTTCACAAAATTACTAAGTGAGAAGGTGAGAAAAAACACAAATTTTCAACAACAAATTATCTAGAGGATCTATATAAACACTATGTGAATTACCTATTTTAAAAACATAAATTTCTCATATAAATAATCCAAACTATAGATTATATATAAACTCAGCCTATACATATGGTTAACCCAGCAGGTTCCTAGAGCCACTACAAATGTCGCCAACTACCCGGGCTAACCTTCAGACGCCCTAGCAAGGCGAAAGAAACCTCGAATGGTTCATTAAACCAGTTCCTTAGATCGTACACATTTACTTGGAGAACTGAGGTAATTCCAGAGATAATACATACTGTTGAGCCCTTGTTCCTTTTAGAGTGAGTGTGCTTCTATTGTATATGCTTGTCTCAAAGATTAAGCTATGCATGTCTAAATACACTCCCTAGAAACCGCGAAAGGTTTATTAAATCATTTATGGTTCCTTAGATCGTACACATTTAAGTCTTCTCTGTTTTATTTACATTATTCAACTCATGAGATGGCGTCAAGAAGATTTATTTCTTTGGAGATTCTCTAAGAATGCTGGACTTAGATGGGTGATTCCTAAGAGGATGGCTGTCTGGAATCTTTGAATATTAATTCTGATATTTTTTATGAAAACTAAACTTGTATAAGTACTATATATTAACACAAAGCAATAACGCGCCATCTATACATATAAAATGAAAGGATTTAATTGTGTATTAAAAAAAAACATTCGTGCTTTTAAATCCTTTCATTTTATATGTATAGATGACGCGTTATTGCTTTGTGTTAATTTATGCCTAACTGCTTTGTCTTTATTGTTTCCGGAAGAGCATTGCTCGATGCAAATATTTGAATGTGATTCTACTGTCCTATAAGCTTATGTCCAAAGTTTTCTTGAAAACCTTTTCTGAGATTCCATCCTTCAGTGTTGCGTATATAAGCAGAATCGTCCAATACAGTATTAGAGCTCTGAGAAGCGGTCTGGTAGATTAAATTGGCGAAACCGCTGGGAGGATTCACCACTGATGAGCCAAGCCCTCCCAATTTCATCGCAGTAAGGGCAGTAGAAGTTTGTATTGTGTATAAAAAAACATTCATGCTTTTAAGTACTATATATACTTGTATGTATAGGACTGTAGCATAAGAGGCGTCTTGTGCATCTTACGCATCAAGAACCATACACTAGTGACCAGTAAAGTTTTTAACTGGGATGATGCATAAGTGCCTCGTTCTGGTGTATATTTAAAGGGAGAGGTGTCTCTTTATGGTACATGAATATCATCCTCCCGCAACTTATATATAGAACTGTAAATACATTCTCTCTACACAGACATGGATTTACAGGAGATCAATTTTTAAATAATTTTATTATAAAAAGGTATAGATGGAAAAATTGCCGGGAGGAAATTGATCCATAGAAGCATAGGGCGCGTGTCAAAGCCACAACACCAACCCGAGCCGCTAGTTTGCGGCGACGGTCAATAGATGGCGTCAGTTTTTGACGGGAGAAGCGCCCTATGCTTCTATAAAAAGGTATGTGGGGAATATTTTCACAAATATCTAAATAAATTATTAACTCTAATAACCAAGTGAATATTTAGCACATATAAAGCATGCAGAATATCTATTGTGAAGACCACGTAATCTCAAACCTATCATTCTGATCTAGAGTATTACCTATTTAATATCTGCTTTGCCAGATAATATGGACTCGTTTTATTCTTTTATAAAAATATTCCATAGACAAAAGCAATTGTAAATATATTTGTGTATTCATATAAATTGTTTTGTTTGCAGCCATTTTTTTTTTTTGTTCAAAAATGTAAGTTTTCCACTAAATTTGCGGATAATACTGCCTTATATTTCCCCGCGAAAATCTTCAATGATTGGACCATGACAACCTCCAGACTATGACTATGAATTGGAGGAGGCTATGGTTGAGAAGGCACATCACTTGTCGCGTAGGGGCTGAATTAACGGGGTTTGTCCGGGGCGACGTGTTCCAAACATTATACAAGGTTGGTACACGATATCTTAGCTGGAAATAATATACTGGATGAGTTTTCTTGAATAGGCGTCAAATCGACACAAGGTGTAGGATAAATAAAGAAGGTAAAGAAGTTTCTATAAAATAGATTTAATGTGGTCTCCAATAATAAATAGTAATACAAAAATAGTATTATTTTCCTGGCGAGGTAACAGAAATGAGGGTGACAAAGCTTGGACTGGATTTTTTAATGAAGTCCTTGCAAGTGCCGTTGAGGCCTTTGCGGGCTTGGCGTCGGCGAGGTGGACGCGGACGTTCGGAGTCTGAGTCCGAACTAGAGTCTTCGCGGGTCCTAGCTCCGCTGTCGCTGCTGTGGCACACGTGCTCCCAGTGTCGTAGGTCCACCTCCTTGGCGGGACGGGCTCTCGGACCTTCCGTCCGCTGGACGTTCAGCGAATCCTCGGTCATGTCCGAACACGCCAAGGAATCTGAGTCGAGAGATTCCCTCCGTCGACGTTTCATGTATTTCCCGAGATCTTCGTGAATCCCGCTGGTGGACTCCTCGGAGGATTCTTTGAAACTGTCGCTGCTCTCGTACGAAGTCCCCAACGAAGAAGATGGCATTATGGGAGGTCCTTCGGAGGACGAAAGACTTGAGTCCTGTCTGGAAACTGTTCCTGGATCCTCGGCTGTTGTTGTCGTGAGGAGCGCCGGTTCCCGGTTTGGTTTGAAGTAGATGAACTCGGACTCCTCCTTCTTGCTGTTGCGAAAGAAGCGAATGGCCTCCTGCTTAGAGTTGCTCATTTTCCGCACCAGCTTGGTGAACGTCCGGTCCTCTCTCTTCAGCATCCAGTTGTCAGACCCGGGTTCCGTCTCTACTTTGGGACGCGATACCTCGAAATGGCTTCCCAATCGTCCCAACGTGTTCCTTAGATCTCGCATCTTCTGGGAGAATGTGGAGCTCTTGCCCTCGCTTCTTAGTCCAAGCTCAGGGACCATCTTGAATTCAGAGAGCTTCTTGGCTACCTGGTTGGAAAGCTGAAGGTATTCTTCAGAGGATGGTTTATCGCTCTGGAAATCTGGCCATGAAGTGGCGGGAGGAGGTTCGTTCATGATGAGAGACTCTGGGCGTTTCCTCCAGTTCAGAGTCTGGAGCGGTGGGGCGATGTCATCTGGGGGCGTCTTGACGGCAGTTTCGACTGGCTTCGTGGCTGCTGGCGTGGTGTGGCTGATTAGGTCGAGCGTATGGATGGAAGCGGCGTCCCCCTGATGAGATTTATTTACATGGATCTTGTCGGCGATGTGCTGGTGGATGATGAAAGAGTCTGATGGAGGTTTGGGCGCTGGCTTCTTGGCGGGTGGCGGCGGGGGCTTATGCTGCCCCTCCAATGTGGAGGTGAAGGCAGGGGCGATCGTGGAGGGCTCCCCGCCCTTGAAGTCGATGGAATCGTAGAAGAAAGAAGCTCGAGACTTGCGGCCATCAGGGACTTCAGGATGTCCCTTGATACGCCTTACTAGGCGATCTTTAAGTAGACGGCACCAGGCGGCTGCAGGACGAGGGTCGAGGGGTCTACGGCGAGATGAGGCCTCGGGCTCAGCTTCACTGGGCCTCGCAGGCTCTGGGTAGAAATAGTCGTCCTCTGGGATCACCAGCAGCGATGGTTTGAACCTCTTGGGGCCTGAGGCTGGGTGGCCTCCGGCAGCTACTCTGCCTGTAGGGGCCTCCGCGGCCTTCTTCCCCGGCGTAAACTGGGGCCCCTGCACATCAGCCCCCGGTTACTTCATGCACTATCCACTTCTGACATATTATAAAATCCGATTTAATTATTTTTTTAAATATTGAAAACTTATCAAAGCTTTACAGTGTTCAGCGTAGTAGATTTTTGAAAACTATAAATGTGATTAACGTAACACACATATGGTAGGGATTATAGGTTCTCTAAATACGCCTGCAGGTCATTCTTCAGAAATTACACACCATGTAGACCAAAAAGTCTGATACAATAGTAGAGTGTCTGAATATTGAGTTAGTGAAGATGTGAGGATACCCAACTGATGAGCTAAGCCCTATTCACTAATTATTACTATCATTGCAGCAAAATGTATCTGTAAGAATAATTTTGATTTATTTAAAGAAAAATTAATTATCAAAATAGTTAAACACATTTCAAATATCTCCTATAGACGTCTCAATTTTTGTCGATTTCTATTAATCATCCTCCCGGCAAAATTTCCATCTATATATTTATATAGGGTTTTTTCGACAATTAAAAACTTTGTAGACCCCCTATCATGGCTCAAACCTATACAAGGTAGATGAAGCCCTTCCAATGATGAAGAGTGTTTCTCCGTGTTATGAGTGGGACCTGTATAGAAGAGGTTTATAAAGATGATGTCCGACGTGGAAGAGAAGATGCTACCGACCCTACAACTCTCTCCAAACATTATCTCTCCTCACACCATAACTAGTTAATTGGTACTACAATATATGTAAGAAATTAAACAATCCAGCGATTTTTAAATATGTTACACTATACATAATATATTAAATTATTATCAGCCAGAATATATCGCTTGTAAGTAAAACGGCTTTTTATTGCCTCTACTACGATAAGAAAACTCTTGGGAGGGCCTGGTTCATCAGTGGGGAACCGCTTTACTATTGTATACAATACAATACTATTTTGGCGATTACAGAAATGAATAGATGACGCAGCAACTAAAGAATTAAAACCGTCACGTATTCCTCTCTCTCTGTATAATACAATATGAGACACTAGCCGAATGACCCGGGCAACGCCCGTGTTTTACCCGATTGAATCTTTTGATTCAAATACTATTTGTTACAATTATAAATTGTGGTCATATGGCCTCGTGGTCATGGCATCTGCCCGGTAAGCGGAAGGTCGTGGGTTCGATTCCCATCCCTTGACACTTTTTTTATTTTATCCATTCTGACCAAAATCTATCCGTGAACTTCACACAGTGAACTTCACACAGACAGAATAAGGCAATTATATATGAGACATTACAATACCTTGTGGTTGATTAAACTGGATAAACCGCAGGGAAGGTTCACCCCTGATGAGTCCAGACCCTCCCGATATTTCTTATCATAGCAAGGACAGAAGGAAATTTCATCATTAGGTTTCATTTCTTGTCGACAGATGTGTTCAACACTCTATAATGTTTCCATTTACTTAATAATGATCCAAGTTTTTTTACTTAATGATGCAAATGTTCCTGTTGTAATGATGATAACTAATTTATTCACTTAGTGATGTCTATAATTTACTCTTAATGACGCGGTATATCTAAATACAGTGTTACTTGATCATCATCTAATTCTTTAGCACAAGAATTGTATATGTAATTAAGTGGTGTCTGTTCTACTAAAAGAGGGAATGAAGAGCTGAAGGTTTTTATTAGAACTTTAGGGGTTAAAAAAAGTAAGGCACTTCTAAAGTTCACCTTGGTAAGATTTTTTTTTTTTCAAATACCCTCATGCACAAGACTTGAGGAAGTTGTACCTTTAAATATGTATATCGGAATTCAGACAATAACTGAAATATATTACAGTAACCTTTATAGAAGACACATGAGATAACCAAGGGTGAACAAAATTGCCTCTGACTCAAAAAAAAATAGACTACCGGCAACATCAAATACTTTGAGTCTTCTTTAAGTTTTGTCCATGAATGTATGTCCACTCACTTCATAGACATTGATGCACTTACAGTAGAAACAGTCGCAAATCCAATATGGTTACCGGGACTTTTTTTAATACGGATAAAAATTAAGGAAACAGTAACCAGTAGATAGAGAGTATCTAGAGACCAGCTCCTGGAAGATAGGCGATCAACCTCGTCTCTCTCTCTCGAAGTATACTAAAGGATATTAATAAAGGTTTTGATCCAAGATGAGCTCGTCATCATCAAATAAAACGGTATAAAAAGAATGGTACACAACATGAAGGAATCATTACAATAAAAGTCACATGTGTGTCCCTAACCTGTGGCTGGGATGAGAGTCCTGGTGGGTTCTCGAGGTCCCTCAGAGGTCGGACTTGGCGGACCTTGAGGTAGATGAGGACTGCCAGGACGTAGACCAGTCCCAGGATCCCCACAGCCAGTCCTATGATGGCGTAGTGAGACTTGGAGGATTCCTTGGGGACTACAGCCACCGGACTGGGATCTGTTCACCAACGTCATGTTTGCTCGGGGTACATGGCAGCTCTTAATTTATCTCTGTGCTCATCAGAATATACTCGTACAAAGTTAAATACCCTTTTGTACGCGACAATAATAAATTCATATTCTTTGAGAAAAATCATATTTTGCTGGTTGGAAATTAGGTTTATCTACCATTAGGTATAATAATACTTTCACGTGTCAACCAATAGAAATACAGATGGAAAAACAAAACTTCTATCACTAATCGAATTATTCCAGCTCATCTGCAAACTCAAAAGAGAATTAACGACAACAATTACCAGAATAAGAAAATGACATTTTAAAGGGATGAAAATAAACTCGGACATGAGACAAGATCCTACCGAAACTGCGACAAGCTTACTCCAGATCACATATGCCCAGCCATCCTTGCAGCCATGGAGAACATCAACCCAGAAGAGCACCTGATAGAACACCCCAGGAATTGTGCACAAAGTACATTTGACCTGCTCCATGGACATGTCAGCCAATTACTCTTCTTTTCAAGACGATTCAGTGAATCTCTACCTCCGCTTTATCAAAAGCAGTACTGCGTCGAAATGTCGGGAAAACAGTACGATAGAGTACTTAGTTGAGAGATATATGGGGATATATTACGGACGTAGCCACTTGCCAGTTAAGCACCACTTTAATGAGCTCTGGAGAGTTCATTAATCCCTTGTTATTTCATTAGACCATTATCTTTGATGATTATCCCGAAACAATGGCTCCAGGTGGGCTTTCTGAATGTACCAAAGTTGGTGTTGCCACCGACCCGATTCCGCTAACTTGCAGAAACGGTTGATAGAGGGCGTCTAGTTTTTGCGTCTATTTTATGGGAGAGTTGACTTTTTAATTGAGAGAGATGACATACAGTAAAAATATTTTATTATAAACTAGTCGTAAGGACCATACATCGCCTAGTTTCTGCATAAATGAGGTTTTTTTTTTAGCAACCAAATTGTTTTTTAACATTAATTAGTGTTGAATTTAAAATATGTATAACTTATTCATTTCACAAACACCGTAGTATGCAAATAACCTGTTTGTTATTGCATACTTAATATAATTGCATAGAATTAAGTTGCATATATCGGGGTTGAAGCAGACATAACACTATATCGCGGTATAGTTTCTCCTCCTATGGATAGGCCAACCAAATATAATGCCATCAGAGCAAACAAACATAGTCTAACAAACTCTTTGTATTTCCCAAAACTCCCGAAAGACAACGAACATCTTAATTAGAAAAGTTTGAGCGGTGTCGTCAGAGTTGTCACCCAGTCGTGTTTACATGTCCCCCGGGTCAGGCCACGTATAAAACGTTTTTTTTTTTTTTTATGTCACCATCGGAATGTGACGTTTTATAGAGCTCTTACGTCATGTTGCGTAACCCATGCCGACAATTAACTCCCTCGACCTGGAAACCTTTCAAGAGATACTGGTTCGACGGGTGTGCGACGTGAAAGAAGGTTTTTATCGCAGTTTGAAGAAATCCGATTGGTGTTTAATACCAACTTAGCGATTGAATACAGTAGTAGGATCTACAGACACCATCTCAAACTTTACTTACGTCTTCTACACTTCATTGAATAGGCTTAAGACATACCTACCTGACTGAGATTACACGGTCCCGAGTCCCAAATTTATACACCCCTGATATGAAGACTAAGTGTAAATAAAATCTGTAATACGCATAGAATCAAAAATCTATTGGATTTAACACCAACATTTCTCACAATGAGTTTTTATATTTAAATGATAGTTTTCAACTGATAATATCTCTTCAACAGACTTGATTAAAAAAACATCGACTATTTCTTACAAGAAATGTTTACACATACGCGCGCAGCGTGGATTTTTACAACTGAAATTTAAACTAATAATTAAAAAAAATGAACTGTATGTGCGCGTATATTTGTAAAAACTTATAAGAAACAGTCGATGTTTTAATTAATCCAGTTGAAGAGCGATTATCACTTGAAAGCTTGCATTTTAAAATAAAAAGAAACTCATTGTGAGAAATCGTTGTAGTTTTAAACGCTTTCACCATTTTACCTGTGAACCAATATTTATAAAACTCCCTAATTAAATTTCACATATAATACATAGATTAGGATTTATGATTAAAATACAAAAAATGTTAATAATCATTTTATTGTGGTTCAAATTGATTTTAATTTCTGTAGCGAGCATCAATCTAGGTAGCGTTTAGTTTTAGCGTCTCTTTTGACGGGAGAGGCGGCCTTTCTTTTTATATAGATCAATATTCTCCCGGCAAAATAATCTTAAAACAATTTTAATAGCCTTTCAGTAACATAATGTACAACAAACAGTAACGTGATGATAAGATGTAGATTTAAGACGTATTCTGGTCACCCGGTTTCGTTTTCAATCAAGAAGCCATTCCTTTTCAACAAATCCCACAGAATGTCCGATTGTAAATATTTTAAACATTAATTTGTATATTGAAGAGAAAGGTTGCCTGGCCGGCATTTATAATTCTTGGGTTTTAAGAGACGCTTCGGCCAAATTTACTAGCTGAAGTGTCTCTAAAAACTAAGAACTAATTCATTTATATATATATATGATATTTTACGAAAAATCAACAATGGTTTCTATATAAGTTTGTATTTATTTCCTTATTTTGAAGGCGACTGTATGCACACGAACTCCGGGGAAAAACCAACCAATAAGATGAGGACATCTCTATATATACATAAGGTAGTTTCCCCCACGAATACTCACCTGAAGATGCTCCAGCCACTCGGACGGCAGCACAGGCCCCTTGCCCCTCGCACTCTAGCCGCACCAGCACCAAGCGGTGTTGTAAGGGCCCCCTTTCTCCTCCTGCCCACCGTAAGGAGCCCCCCGCCAGCCTGAATCCTCCAGCAGGGGCCTCCACCCATCCTTGTGGCCCTAGGACTTGAGCTCGGGCCACAGAACAGCCTGCAACAGCCATCCCATCTTTACATACATGTATATGTCGGTGTACTACATGTCATTAATGTTCCTCTAAACCAACGCCTACCTCGAAACTTAGTAAACTGTTCCGGGACTCTGTACTTCGACAATAAGACCTTGTTAGTAAAACAGTCGCCATACTTGTCGATCGGCCAATCAGAGGGCAGGAACACGTATTTGTCGGTGTCGGTGGGGGACAATCATCGTATATTGAGAGAAGAAGTAACATATTTAGTGAAACATATGACAACTTTATAATCTCTAGAAACCTGAGGCGTTATTCAATTCATATACAGGAGATTGACATCTTTTGCCTATATATATTGGTCTACTAATGCAGCTAGGATTGCCTGAATTATAATAGGAGCTGGTATAGAAAGGGCCAAGAGCTTTCGAGAGACGATGATTGTGGATGTTGGTCTACCTATGCCGCTGGGATTGTCTGAACTCGAATAGAAACCATTCTAGAGAGGGCCAAGAACCCCCGGAATACGACCAATGTATGTAGGCCAACAATAGTTACGGTAGATTGAGGAGATATCCAAAAGTCACACACAAAGAGTTGAACTCTATCATCAATAAACGTCAGAAAATGACGGATATCAGCAGTATATTTACGGCTCTGTGGCATGTGCCTGGAATTTCTAAGCCAGCAATAAGGAAAATAAAACTGAGAAAGCTTTAAAAAAATACCAAGATACAGTTTCCTTTGACCGCATTTTTAACCATAAAAAGATTCGTTACCTTTTTTTTTTTTTGAACAAAAAGCATATAAAGGATCTGCAATACATTTGAAATAATTAATGAGAATTAAAGAAACAATTTAATCGCCTAGTAATGTATGTTACAAGCAATCGCTCGCAAAATAGAGGAATTTAAATTTTTATTTCAATTAAAAAAAATTGAAAAATTATATATGAACAGACAGGATGTTTCAATAAATTTCAAATTGATACCGTAGCAAACCAAGTTCATTATTACAGAGGATTAAGAATATCGACAAATTACAAGAAAAAAATCATAAGAACCCGCAATTCTAAAAATAGTTGCGGCTTCTCATTATTGTTTTTTTTTTTTTTTTGTAAACCCCAAGTTCAATTATTTCCTTTTTTCTATGGTTACAAACAAAAAATGTGTCTATAAATAAACTTACGGACCGTTAACCTCTGTAATTCATGCACAAGATGGATAATAATTACGTATATGTATAATGGTTGAAGTACAAATCAGTACAAAAGAAGAGAATAGATACATCAATATAAAAACGTTATAATGGTATTACTATTAAATATTATAATGGAATCGGTACAAAACAGAAAGTAAAGAGACCAGTACCAAAGAAACGTACTTCTGCCAAGATAAACAACACCAGGCAAAACAACAACAAAAAAACTACTCAAGATTCCATATCACTAAGAAAAGCTTTGAAAATTATAGGTTAATGCTTTAACACATTAGCAAAGAATAATTTAAATTTTGAGCTATATCGCAATCTGTGATTATTCTGATATAGGAATGAGCTCCCGCTACCAAAAGTATATAACTCACTTTGGGGAACGGAGAGCTGTGCTCCAGGATGAATGGGATGACCAGATGCTGGCAGGGTGACCAGGGGAATCTTCTCTGTCAGGAATGGCCTGACAAATGTGGACAGAGGACATTCTGGACACATCTTTGTTCTTGAACCATCTTGTATATGTGACCAGCAGCGGTATTTTGAAACTGGTTTAAAATATATATATATATATATATATATATATAGCCATTTAGTCACACACAGGGGTCTTGTATTTTAAAGTGAACAGAGGTAAATTTATATTTATAAACACGGTATAATCCAGATTGGATAGAATACAATAGAATGGGGTATAAGACCAACAAATCTCAAAGTACCTTTATAATCCTCTAGAGAATTTTTTATCCTAACTACTTACTTTATAAACCATTTCAGATGTATTTGGTACGATATTTAATCAGCATTGATTGCGGTGTATATTTTTGTAATGTTGTTACCCCAAAATTTCACACATATTTGGAATTGCTCTCTTGTTATCCTTTACATTTCGAAAGCCTTTATATATATATATATATATATATATATATATAAACGCAAAACGGTCTTTTTATTCAAACACTCCTATATATATATTACCTAGAGTATAATTATCTCAAAACTTTCAAATTAAAAATAATAATACAAAATATATAGGTTAATATTTGTTAATTTCATTAGTGTGTATGGTAAAATATATTCAAAGTTATATATAGAATTATAACTAATGATGTATATTTGTAATGTATCTATTGCACACAGAATCTTATAAAAGATGCTCTAAGGCTAATATCCCGGCCCACCAGTGGGCCTATGGCAGAGCGCGGTGTAAATGTAGGTGTTTGTATAAACAGTCGAAGTTATAAACTAACAATGGTGATCTGGATTAGTAACATCCGTAATTTCCTTTATTACACGTTCAACAAGAATTCTTCTAAATTGACAACTATGAACGCGAATTGCCAGATATTATTAAATTTTCGACAAAACGTTTTCGCTTTTAATGTTATTCCTCTTATTGCTCTCTGCCACCCCCTTCCCAAGTTCCCTTTCTAAACATAAAGTGTATTTTAAATATATCTTGAATAACGGACTAACAGTTTATAGTAGAGAGGATCATGTAGAGATGACCACCGATCCACACCTCATTTTACAACGTACAACAATTCCATTCTGGTAGACTGAACCGGGTAGACCATTATGGGGGCTCACCACCCGATAATTGTTGTAAGGCGGCAGTAGGAAAAATATTGTCTCAAATAAAAGCTTGGCTCCAAAACACGGTAAATTTTATCTTAAAGATAGAGATTTTCTGGTCGGGGCTTTCCTATTTCTTGTTAAATAGACAATTTGGCCAGAAGAAAAAAAGCTATCTGTGCACAGATATCTCCAGCCTCCAGGAAGCTACATTGGCTCCCAGCTCTTCCATCTTGTTATACTAACGACCCAGAACATTCTCTAGTCGCTCATATTATATGAAAATAAACGTATTATCTAGTCACAAAGTGGCCTAAAGAATCTTATCTCAAGTACATATAATATAAACCCTAATAACGAATTGAGGGTTTGTAACTACTCTCTAAGTACGCGCGCCACGTGTCTACAGCGCTAGAAAACAGTTCGAATTTTGCGCTTACATGGTGCTAGAATCTCATTGGTTCACTTCTCTAACTGGAGGAGCAGGACTTGGGAAATAATCTAAAACAATTGAAGCAAAGGTGATCAATGCGGGATTCGATCCCAACTCCCGGTTGTCAACAAACCTGGCTACTTAGCTTTTAATTTCTAATCTCGCTCAGAAAGGTAAGTAGCCCAAGAAGGACAGGTAGCACGGCCTATATACGTGCCCCCACTCCTCAGAACAAGGTTCCCAGAGTCAAAGAAGATGATCCAGAAGTCACGAAGGGTTTATCTGCCCGTGCCATTGTCCGACGACTCTGAAGAAGGAGAAATCAGGTTAATGAAACCGCCGCATCATGTTGCGGCACTTCCAATGGATGCATGCCTCCATTTAAATCTCTTTGTTCCTCTTCTCTGTCCTTTAGAAAACATCGTCTTTTGTATTCATACATGTTAATGGTGCTTTCTAGAAAGTCCGCCTATATGCTCTTAGTTCTGTCCATCAACTCTTTTTAAACATACATATCTACTGTATATATATATATTGCGTATGATATTGTTTTTTACAGCACAATACAACAATGTTGGCAAGTTTCTCTAGAGTGGAATGTCGAGGTGACGAATCCACTCCAGGGCCTCCTCTGTGCACCGGTGGATATCCCCAAGTGTTCCCTGGAAGAATCTTCGAGGACAGTCCCTTAGGATATGGTGCATTGTTTGTATTTGTCCACAGTCGCAGTTCTGGTCTGGACTCATGTTCCACTTATTTAGTAGGTAGTTGCATCTACCAGTAGAGGTCCTGATTCTATTGAGGGTTGACCAGGTCCTCCTAGGTAGGTTGTAGCCGGGAGGTTTGGTGTTAGGATCCTCCACCAGGTCTTTGTTGGCGATGGCAAGATTGCTCCATCGGTTTCTCCACTCTTCTTTAAGATCTACATTTTCATCGGCCACCCATGCAGGATTCCTTGATATTAGTCGAGTTGGGGGAGGAATTTCGAGAACAGTGTTGATTGGAAGCTTAGTGTTAGCTTTAATTTTACTGAGAAGGTTGGAGGTAGATTTCTTTCTTCTGAGGTCAGGAGGTGCTATGTTAGAGAGATATGGGAGCCAGTCTATAGGGGTAGGTCTCATGTTTCCCGTTATTAATCTCATAGTTTGGTTAAGTTGAGCATCTATGCTGTCTGTATGGGAGCTTCTTTCCCACACAGGGGCGCAGTACTCCGCAACTGAGTATACTAAGGCGAGGGCAGTCGTGCGTAGAGTGTCAGCACTACAGCCCCACGTGGTGCCTGCCAACCTAGTGTAAACCTTCTATACGTGACCCATCTGATGTGAGGCTACTTTTGTACAGAAGAGGGAACATAAAAAGGGATTTGCTCACATCAGCAGCGAACCTTTCCTTTTTTAAATTCATTATAAATCGACACTTCCAAAAACGTTTTAAAAGAAAAGCTCGAGTTTCAGTATAAATTTTTATATTGGTAAAAACCAGCTAGCTTTCAATCGTTAGTTCTAAATCAGGTCTAATTGATCATTTGAGTCTGATAATGATGGCCTAATGAAGGGCTAACAAGATAAGAATCACTTTCTCAGTTCTCAGTCTACAATCAATGAAATTTGCATACAATGTTCTGCTGAAATAGCGTCACGATTTGAAGAGGCATTCTTGATGAGTTGTTTAGGAATGACATAGTTGCATGCGATGGTAGAAATCTGTCAACTATTTTATTTTAATATATCATCTTTAACATAATTTAGGATTGATTTAAAAGCACGTTAGAGGTTTTCACACATTTTTTAACATACGCTGCAAAGCCCATTGTATATATTGGTGTGGTGTTAATTTTGATTTGCATACTTAAATATTTAATGACGTATAAAATATATTTTGAATAGTTTTATATTTTATTGTTGTGTGACGTTACTTATCTCTAATATACATGGTACAGGTTATGATATTTATTCATAGTGGGTAGGAGTTTGCAGGTGCTTCTACTAGTACGCCAAATATCTTACCATGAAGACTCAGTTTAAGGTTTGTTCTTACACGGTGCTAGATCATCATTTACTTATTCGGACTCTCCGTTGATTTGTATTTGTGCGCGACACGCAAAGGATAATTATAACGCCACTAGTTATCAATAAATAAAAAAAAGATCCAATGAGAGATTCGAACCCAGTCCCTAGTTGTCGAGAGTCGCCGAATTAACTTGTTCCATTGTAGATAAAGTAAGTAGTGGTGATAAAGAGATTTGAACCAGTAGTTTGTCGATACAGATTTGAGTAGGTCGTCCTGCTGTCCAATTGTGAGAAGTAGTTGCTGATTGGTCCGCGGACCATGCCATTGTTGACCCGCGACTGGACGGCCAGCCGGAAATGTCCTTTGCTAATTGGATTGTCACCGCTTCCTGACAGTAAATCTCGTCACAGTCCGTCATAAGGTCATCGTCTACTGCAGTCAGCTATAGAAACATTTCATTTGCATATGTCTTTGTTGTTACTTTTCTCAAGGCCACCTTATGGTTGGTAGTTATCAACTACATTCAAGTACACCACACGTATGTACATTTAGAAACAGTAATACCTTTGTATTTACTAAAGTTACCAGTCCCTGTTTGGTTACTTGCAGTCATTGGTGGGGTTGGACGTGTGAAAGAATGGGAATCCATGATGTGTAAAGCATTTTTAAAAAATATATGCTCCAATATAACGCTTCGAACTTGGTTCTTGGTTGCCGCAGTTTTGGCCCAAAGACCACCTATCTTGAAAAAAAGAATGAGTTTCTGAATGTTTTTTTTTTTTTTTTAAGATTTTATTTAAAACTTGCTTTTCTGTCTTCCACATATCTTTTAACCAATTTTAATATACTTACAGAGTACCTAAAAGTCTGAAATGTGGTACACTTGTTCGAACCTGATGACATTGCAAGTTGACAAAATATCAGACTTCTAGGAGGTCGATGTATTCAGGAATGGGCAAATTTTAAATTCTATGTAAAAAATGTCGGATATGGGGGAAATTCACAGGGTATGCAGATATACTCTCATAAACAAAACTCAAGGAAGTTGTATCTTTTAGCATGTATATCAGGATTTAGACAATAACTCTGGAAGATATTACTGTGACCTTTACTGAAGACACACGAGATAACCAAGTGTGGACAAAATTGCCTCTGTCCCCTTCAAAAAAAAAAAAAACATGACCGGTGACATCAAAGAGTCCATGGTAACCCATGAAATCAAGACACGAAGGCTGTATACTCTCTTGGTTGAAAATAAATATTTATCAAAGTGCAGAATGTTTCAGACTCTATAATCGGAGGACATCTCGTCAACTTTATTTTAGTCCAGCAGGTTATAGGATTCGCAATGACTTTTCATTTCAAATATGGTACTTTGCAACCATTGTAAATTATCATTTCAGTTCTACCAACGCCACCACAAGGTGTGCGAATAATACCTCTTTACTATATATTTCACAAAAAAAACTGACTATATATAACAATAATGAATGAATACATGCCAAGAATCAAGACTATAGCAACCACAAAAGAATGGTAAGTCTCCACTATAATCAAAATTAGATCAGAACTATAATATCGTGAAATTATTAATAGATATTTAATTAGATTCTGACAAGAGTTAGCAATCTGGCGATTGTAGATTCGCTGCTACCATAGACTCCATAAATCCAAGTCTGAGTATCTTAACAAGACTGCCTCGGTGTCTTGGAATCCACGAGCTCCTATTCCAACAATCCGGGAAGGCTTCTGGTAAAAGGGTTGTGGAAAGTACGACTGTATAAGGTAAATTATCGGGTAGCAGGAATGGCCTAAAGGAGCTTATCTACAACCGGAGGTAGAAAACTACATTGAAACGATTTGAAATATATCTTCAATGACCTCCCGCTTACAAGTACCTCCAAAAAAGCGCTCGTAATTAAACTGAACTTGGCACTTTATACGTTCAAAGTTGGAACTATCTAACATCTACCTATGTAGACATTTTAGGCACTTTTAGTATAAGCAGTCGCAAACCCTTTCGCCACATGTTTATCATGGTCGAAACTATGTGCATTTGTGTAAGTAACAAGAGTGTGAGTTGGGGAGTCCAAGAATGTGAGGCTGGACTCACCT
>CP092867.1:17580184-17633485 GCA_030710605.1 Cordylochernes scorpioides | reverse complement strand
GTGGAGACGGTGTCAGAGAGATCTTCCCCCAGATCATCAAATCCTGGATATTTTATACTCTTTCCCGAGCGGGACGGGGCAGTGACCTCTGAGTAACGATCATTATGTAAAAAGGCTCGTGGTTGACTAGGTCTTATCTTACTAACCAACTTTCTATTTCTCTCTGTGTATATCCTCTCTCACAGGTGATTTTTTATTTAATCATCTTTATAGGAGACATTTTAGGAAATATACCTTTTTTATTAGATGCCATATGGGATGTCGAGGTCGGGGTAGAGTGGAAGGCCACACAGAAGGCTGAGAAGACCAGGTTTAAATTGTGTTAACGTAAGCAGAGAGGGAGGGATCTGACTATTCTTGGAGCAGAGATCGGATCCTGGCTTGTGGCCACTAGTGACAATACTGACGGTTTAGGGAGAGGTCCAACAGCATGTCTGCCTCAGCTAAAACTCCCTTTACCCCCCAAGAATATTGCCATTTTATACTTTCCAGAAGCATGTGAACTGTGTCATTGTCCTGGGCGTGGCACGAGGCCCCTTCTGCAGAGACTGAAGAAAAAGTGTAGCTTTTCTTTTTGTAGACCTAAGTCCTTTTCTCTTTTCCATCTCTGTTTCACTTCAATGTCGCTTTATTGAACACTTAAAGGTAATATAGAAGTAAGATTGGAGTGGGCAGCACAACACAAAAAAAACACACAAAACCTACACTATATGGCATGGAAGATGAACAGTTTTGGAGATGTAAGCATTTTTAAAAATTTGGCATATACATCTATATAACTACTAGAGGTTTGATAAAGATAGTGTTTACAGAGCCAATTGAAATATCGGTGAATAAAATAGTTTTATGATCGAATATATTATATTAACTACAATATAAATATTTTAGTACATTAGTACAAAAATTACCATCATACAATAATTTTTGAAATGATAGAATACCGCGCAATTTAGTACTTACTGTCCAAGTAAGTATAACTCCCCACTATAATATGGTACAAGAATGAAATACCTTGAACTAAATTGAAGTAACGATGGCGTGTGTCATTTTAAAACAGGAAGTAGGCTTAGTAAAGCGACGCAGACGACAAGTTCGTGACTCACCAAACGACACCACTCCTACGTCTCCCACCCACCCACGGAATTTACATAACCCGACTGGGTGCTCCCTTTGAATGAAACAAGTGTGATGCAACAAGTGTTGATAGTGGGCAGGTTGAAGGATTTAAATCCTCTATAAATATATATTATATCGTTGGGACTGAACGACAACCTTTGTCAAGACATAACAACGTAATATTTTTGCAACTATTTTTGTAAATATAAATACACTCGTGGACAGAACCTAAGGAAGTGGAAAGTTTTTGATGTCGCCGGTCGTCTGTTTGAAGGAGACAGAGGTAATTTTGTTCACACTTGGCTATTTCGTGTCTTCAATAGAGGTCACTGTAATATCTTTCAGAGTTATTGTCTGAATCCCGATATACATGGTAAAAGGTACAACTTCCTTATGTTTTGTTCACGAGTTTATATGTAAACATCACAAACGTGCGCAAAATATTTGTCCCGCATGTGTTTACATATCCCGATGGGAACTATGGAACGACATAGTCTGAAAGAGGTATCTGCCCTAAATTCGACACGCGGAATATGCAAATTTTATTGATAATGGGATAATGTACAGATCCATGGTCAAAATATAGACGACAGTAGCGTGTTAATGAATTCTAACCATCATTACAACTACTATCTATTTACTGTGCTAGAGAAGGGAATGTAACTGGGTTTGTATCTCTCTCACAAAATTGGACTTATTCGGAAAGAGGCATTCACATGATAGAGAGTTAGATGTCATTATATTTTGTAAACAGCACATTCAGGGATGAATTTCTTTTATTATATCTACTTTATCTAGCGTTATGGTAGATTAAACTGGCGAAACCACTGGGAAGGTTCACCACTGATTATCCAGGCCTTTCCATTATTTTATCATTGCAGTAAGGGCAGTAGAAAATTGATTTATTTTTAAAAGAATCGCGTTAAAAATAGTTCAAATTTCTCATATCTAGCTTACGGTATTTTACGCCCTTCTACGCTGCTATAACGTCATTATCCACTCATGGACAAAACTTAAGGAAGTTGTACCTTTTTGCATGTATATCGGGATTCAGACAATAACTCTGAAAGATATTACAGTGACCTTTATTGAAGACACACGAGATAACTAAGTGTGAACAAAATTGCCTCTGTCTCCTTAAAAAAAAAAAAAAAAAAACATACGACCGGCAAAATCAAAGACTTTCCACTTCCTTAAATTTTGTTCATAAATGTATAAGGATAAATTTACTATAAAAAACTATAACTTAACATATGGCGACATCTATAAATATAAATTTAAAATATATTTTTTAATATTGACATAAATCCTGTTATTACAAGTAAACTTAACCAGTTCAACACTGTCTTGTATAGAAATGAAGAGTCAACTAGACATAGATTTTGTACCATATTTTCCTGATATAAAATTACCCAAATTATGTTACTGGTGAATCAAGAAAAGCCAATTACATACCTGTTTTGGGCTGTTGGCCTTCGTCAGCGTGGTGCAGGCTGTATCCACCAAGCTGGTCAGAGAGGCTGCTTGGTAAATCGGTGAAAAGTGCTTAATAGTTAATTTGAAAAAAAAAAATCAAAATGAAAACAACATTTGGTTAATACATAGTGTGATCAATAATTTCCAGGAATGTTAAATATTTAAAGAAATACAAAAGTATAATAAAGTTTTATTTAAAATTTCTCAAAATAATGACAGTCACTATCTATACACTTGTTCCATCTTTTTTTCCAGATATCAAAACACCTCTGAAAATCCTCATCTTTCAGGCTTTTCAAAATATTATTCGAATTCTCTTTTATTTCAGGTATTGAGTCAAATCGAGGTCCTTTTAAGACTCTTTTAATTTTAGGGTAAAGGAAAAAGTCGTTGGGAGCAAGGTCAGGAGATTAGGGTGGCTGGGGTAGTAAAGCAATTCCGTGTTTAGCCAACTTGAGTTGTACAGTGACGGCCGTATGTGGCCGTGCGTTGTCATGATGCAAGAGTCAATTTTTCTGATGCCATTTTTCGGGTCTTTTCTGACGCACAGGCTCTCTTAAACGTCGCAATACATCAAGATAGTAATGTTGATTAATGGTCTGACACTCGGGTACGAATTCATAGTGTACCAATCCCTTTACATCAAATAAAGTGATAAAAAGACACTTGAGCTTCGATTTGAACATCCTTGCTTTCTCTTGCTTATTCGACCAGCTTTTAATCGTGCAAACCATTCAAATGTCCTCGATTATGATAGGGAATCTTCTTTAAAAGCCTGCTTCAATATTTTAAATGATTCGGAAGCTGTTTTCCCTAATTTAAAGCAAAACCCTATGCAGACTCGCTGTTTTTCAATACAGTCCATACTGAAATTCGAAAATGTTCGAATAAGATCCTTATAAAATTATTTCATTATTTTGAATATTTTACGTGATCCAGTCTCATTCCTGGAAATTATTGATCCCACGTTGTATAAATTCCGATAGATTTCGGTAAAATATTTTAACATTCAGTTACAGATATGGCTTTACCATCATTTTAGCTTCAGTTCCTTTTCTTCATCTTTTTATTTTATTTTTGTATAAGACGCTCTACTATAAACTACGTAAGATGTAAACAAATATTGAGAGGAACTAGCTCATCAGTAGAGATCTCCCTGCCAGCGGTTTCGCCAGTTTAGCCTACCAGACCTTTACAACTATTGTATTGAGCTGTTATATGATTATTATTTCAGAGGTGAATCACACTCTCCTAAAAATGATGTCCCTCCTCAACCAAGTTCCTTCAATACGATCAGTATATAGCCATAGTCTGGTGGTAAGACTTGGTTGTCTTAGTTCAGTTGGTTCATTCATTGAGGATTTTCATGAGAAAAATGCTCCAATGGCCCCCTATTCTTGCAAAAGCCCAACCCCACCAGCGGGTGCAATTAACCACATTTGTAAGTGGAAAAGTCGAACTGCTTTTCACAAGTGTTGACATGTGGTGCACTTGCAGTAAAAGTGTCGCCAACTTCTGATAACCATGGCCTGTACCACGTGTACTAGGGATAATTTTTTAAAAAAGGGGAAAACAATGCAATGGTGTCGCCTTGCTTTCCACATCCATGTCATTGAACTTTAATAGTAGGTCCGTCCGCCTTTAGACGCCATTCACAACTTCAAAGAGAAGTGAGTGTCCATAGTGTAGTTGTAGTTACTTAATTTATTATATTCTCAAATATTTTAGAGAGATTAGATGTGTCAATGATATAGGTCTATAACTTCTATTTTCTTCGTAATTAGTTTTTCCTGGTTTTGGAAATATTTTCAAGTGTGATTTTTTTTCCCATTCATCCAGATATATCCCGTTTATATATATTTATTGAATAATTGAAAAGAGATTATTATTATTTTCAGCTTGTTTTGATCGAACTGTTGCTAATTTAATCCGGACCCGGTGCTTTTTTAATGTTTGTCTTCAAGTGTAGGTTCCATAGTATAGGGTGGAGTTGGAGACATATCCCGGTCTGTGCTCACCTACTCCAGGACGTTGTTCATCAGGAACCTGGTGAACCTATAGTGAGACATTCCCCACACTCCTCCAGTACTTGGGAGTAAGTCTCTGTATCAAGATGACATTCTGGGACAGGCACATATTCAAACTATGGATTTTAACGGTTGGAGAATATGTGTTATTTTATTATTAAACTCTAGGAGAATCGTCCAGTACAGTATTAGAGCTCTATAAAAGCGGTCTGGTGGATTAAATTGGCGACATCGCTGTGAGGGTTCACCACTGATGAGCCAAGCCTCTCCCAATATATTTTTCATCGCAGTAAGGACAGTGGAAGTTTGTTTTATGTGTAAAAGCAACATCCCTGCTTTAATACTTTCATTTCTTTGTTGACTCCAGATGTCTAAAATAGCTGAATGGTTTTGAATTGTTCTGTTATTCTAAAAGTAGTGTTCTATCCTCAGAAATAATTTCAAGGCCGAAAACATGTAACAATAAATATGTACATCATGGACAAAACTTAAGGAAGTTGTACCTTTTAGCATGTATATCGGGATTAAGACACTAACTATGAAAGATATTTGATACACAGTGACCTTTATTGAAGACACACGGGATAACAAAATGTGAACAAAATTGCCTCTGTCTCCTTAAAAAAATTAATCATAAAAAAAATAAACGACCGACGATATCAAAGACTTTCCTCTTCCGTAAGTTTTATCCATGTGAGTGTATCAAAAGTATATATTTAACATCTACCTCACCCATTCCGTATATAGATGGCAAGGAAATGCGCAATTGAATAGGTAGAATTCAATGAAAAAGGAAAAAACAAGATTTTTGACGATGGACTTCCTTATCAAGATACCAGGACACATCACTCTCACTTCCTGGCATAAAAAATGGTGGAATTTATCTGGCAGCCGATTAAAAAAAAAAAAAAGTCCAAGATGGCGTCGAATGACCCCGCCCTGACCCTGTCCTTGATTGGGAAATGTCATGCAAGGTTCCTATTGGCCAACTTACACTGTCATGCTGTGTGACCGTGCAATTCTATCACTGGTCAAATATATTTTTTGCTTTTCGTAAATATTTCATTGATATTTCAAAAAAATAATTCAAAATGTGTCTAAAATTGGAATATCACGATTTAAGTCAGTTTTCTTTAGACTAAGTATTGTTTGTGATACCATATTCTTATATTTAAAACCAAATTTAATTTTAAAAAGCCAGAAAATGGACTGTTCGGGAGTTCAGCATCCCTCTAACTCCTATCTCGAACTAGTTGATCGAAATTGATGTTTGATCAACTCGTATTTATTCTAGATAAGTAATATTTACAAAATATGTTCCGTTGGCCCACAGTTTGCGAATACATCGGAATAAAATTAGGAAGAAATTGATTGACATAGCTATCTGCCGGTATTTAAATATTCCTAGCGCTGCTTGGTGAAGCATTCTAGCTTTTGTAAAAAAATATAAACAGACTAATTTCGTGGCATGTCTTTTTACAAACTAGAAATATAGATCTTGCAATTCGCCTGTTTAGTGTTTGCTGTCATAACATGTCCAGTGGCCACACCGTGCATAAGTCAAGGTTAGCGTATCACTGTAAAGACAAGTGTGGAATCAGCCGCGTTCTTGTCTTCGCTTTCCTTATCCAAATGGACCACGGCATTCGGCGAATCCATTAATCTCCTCTGAACGGCGACTGCAGCCTTGTAGAGTTTATATAAACCAAAGAGGAGACCTTGATCAAACATATTTTACAAGTAGTTTTATAGTACGATAATATAAGATGGAGAACCGTCTCTCAACGACTCATTAGCTTGTATAATAATTAGTACTTGCAATAGTAGACTCTAACACTGGAAGGCTGGGTAAACCGTTTGGTTTTCGACCACTAGGACCCGGGTTCGATTCCCGCATTGGGCACTTTTTTCTGTTTAAAAAAAAATGCTCCAATGGCCCCCGATTCTTGCAAAAGTTCAACCCCACTAGCGAGTGCAAGTAACCAAACGGGGCTCTGGCATTTGTAAGTGCAAAGTCGAACTGCTTTTCACATGTGTAGATATGTGGTGCGCTTACAGTAAAAGCAGTCGCTAACTACCCACCATGATTATCATGGCCTGTACCACGTGTACTAGGGATAAGCAAAAAAAAAAAACATGGTCTTTCAATTTATAGAAAGTGTAGACTTAAACGGTAGACTTGGAAAACCTTTTGTGTTCTATTGTATTGGAATGTTGGAGAGAGAAAGGTTGGAATATAGGACAGGAGTAACTGGACAAAGGTTGGTCTCTTAACCTTTTATCTCTTCAGCGTTAAGTATATTTCATGAGGGAAATAAGATTTTGTACCATATTTTTCCTGATATAAAATTACATAAATTATTTTACTGGTGAATCAAGAAAAGCCAATTACATAAATTTTTTGAGCTGTTGGCATTCGTTAACGTGGTGCAGGCTGTATCCACCAAGCTGGTCAGAGAAGCTGCTTAGTAAATCGGTGAAAAGTGCTTAGATTTCATGAGTCAAAATTTATCTCATTGAATATTCACCAACAAGAGGAATTTGGTTGTGAGATAGTTTAAGACGAAATGGATTGATAAAGAAAGTTCAATGAGTAAAATGAATGTAAATAGAAAGTTTAGAAAAGAGAAGAATTGAACTGGTGTAAGTGATGGTAAGATAGGAAGTAATAAAAGAGAAGAGTTCAGGATAGAGAAGTATGGCGTCACTGGAGACCTAAGTCCTACTCACGAACAGAGAAACTGAAGAAGAAGAATTGAGACCTCTCTTCAAAAGTCAATATTACTTTTTAAAATGTATTTTCCTAAATTCATCCATTCATTCACATACACACATACAGCTTTATTAAGACCACTGGTCTTATACAGAATTATCGCTGGAAGAAAGCATAGATGGAACTCCTATATTCCAAACAGCACAGAACCCAACAACAGCCTCCAGATCCGACATATGTCCAGTGGCCACACCGTGCATAAGTCAAGGTTAGCGTATCACTGTAAAGGCGTGTCTGGAATCAGCCGCTTTATAGTCTTCGCTTTCCTCATCCAAATGGGCCACGACATTCGGAGAATCCATTAATCTTCTTCGAACGGCGACTGCGGCCTTGTAGAATTTATATAAACTAAAGAGGAAACCTTGGTCAAACATCATTGTATTCATCTAGTTATATATTTGTTGACTATCGGATTGAGTCACCCAAGAGTTCTTTTCTCTCTTTCTCCAAGCAAAAGCAACCAAATATTGTATGCATGATTTCATCTTGTATTCTCCTATTACATAGATCACAAGTTATATGAAAGACAATCAGTCTTCCAGCGCTTTGAACGATTTTCTGAAAAGAACACCTGAATGACATCCATTTTTATTCGCATTTGAATATAAGGTCTTAATCTTTCTTATTCAATTATTATAACGTTGTCAAATATGTCTAATTTATTTATATATATATAGAGAGAGTTTGTATGTACTATGTATAGTAACTGATTTTCCCGACGATGTATGTGTACTGTTGTTTACTATCTATCATACAAGCGAACTCTACTCGCCGGGTCTTACTGAAAATTATGTAGTTTATGATTAAAAAAATATGATATAATTTTGAATAATAAAGGATAATAAATACACCAAAGTTTGGTGTAGTTTGTTATTTTGCTATTTAAATAATTTTCTAGAAATTTATATCAAACAAAAGATGTCTGCACTTATAAAAAAAAAAAAGTTTATTTCTCTTCCTTAAGAATATTTACATGCAAGCCAAGCAAAACTAAAATTAAAATTAAAATTGAACGAACAAAATTTACATATCTCTTGATAGAATGAATGTACCTTTTCTTGGTCAAAAAAGAATAGAAAAATAAATAAATTAATATTCAATTATTATCTAATATTCAATCACTCATATTTAATTATTTTTTTAAGTTCATCCACATCAACTCCCCCTTTTTTAAGATAGCAATACTCATTAAGGTACATATCTATCCGGTGGTCTCCTCTCTCGTAGTGGATATCTCCGGGAAGGTGTAGATTCAGTCGGTGGTCCAGGTGTAGATTCTGCTACTATTGTAGCAGGAGTCAGGGGACTTGACGTCTGAGGCCTTGGGTAGCTTATTCCTTCTTCTGATGACGAAACATCCTTTCTCTCCCTACTTCTCCTCATATAGTTAGTGTGTACTTTCCTTTCTATTCCATCAGTTTCTATCATACAGCTCTTGCTTCCCACTATTCTCTTTACAATCCCAAACATCCATTTCGGTTTTCCTCTTTCCATCCATCTGTATCTTACTCTATCATTTATTTTGTAGCTATTGTTCTGTTTTTTATTTTTCAATCTCCCCACTCTTACTGATTTCTTGCTCAACATGGAAATCTTCGTTCTAATCTCGCGATTTAAAAATATTCCAGCAGGGGATTTTTCCGTTCTAGTCAAAGGACTCAATCTATATGCATATAAAGCCTTAATCAAAGCAAACTCAAGGGGTAATTCTCTTTCCTCCGAAATAATTCTTTTCATAGCTTTTTTTATCTCTCTTACAGACACTTCCGCTAGTCCGTTGCTCTCCGGATGGTAAGCGGGGCTAAACATCGCATGTATGCCATTTCTTTCGAAAAATGTCTTTATTTCATAACTTCTAAACGGGGGCCCATTATCCATTACCGCCACCTCCGGGATACCATATCTCGCTAAACATTCTCTCAAAAAGTCTATGCAGAATCCCGCCGATGTATTTGGAACCATTTGACATTCTATCCAATTAGAATGCGCATCCACCAATATCAAAAAAGTTTTTCCCGCAAAATAGAAATAGTCAAGATGAATTCTCTTCCAAACTTTGTTTGGTGGAGTCCACTCGGTAAATTCCTGTTTTGGCAGCTTTGATGTGTTTTCCATACAAGTGCTACAGCTTTTAGACAGTTTCTCAATTTGCTCATCCATTCCCGGCCAATAGACAGAACTTCTGGCCAGAGTTTTCATTTTATTTACTCCAATATGATTTTCATGGATGATTTTCAAAACATATTCTCTTAAGGAATCGGGGATGATCATTCTATTTCCGAAAAATAGGCAATTTCTTACTATTGTTATCTCGTTTTTAATTCTATTATAAGGTTTTATATCTACCTCTGAGTCAACATCACACTTATCGTACTTGACTAATTTATATAGTTTTCTAAGAGTTGGATCTTCTTGGGTTTTGTACGATACCAAGACGTAATCTAATATCGAATTTTCTATTAATAATATTTCTCCTATTTCCTCTTCCTTCTCCCCTTTCTAAGGATTTGGAAATCTTGAAAGAAAATCCGCAAGAGGTATTTCAGTTCCCTTAGTATATTTAATTTCAAAATTAAAATTTGATATTGAGAGTGACCATCTATGTAATCTATTTGCCACTAAGGCTGGTAAATTATTTTTATCGCCAAAAATGGCTAGTAATGGTTTGTGATCTGTATTAATAATAAATTTTCTTCCGTAAAGGAATTGTTTTAGCCTGTTTAAGGTAAAGAATATTGATAACCCTTCTTTTTCTATCTGGGAATATTTCTTTTCTGTGTCATTTAGTGTTCTTGAAACAAAAGTAATTGGTTTCTCAATGCCGTTTACAATATGGGAAATATATCCTCCAATACCATAATTTGATGCATCACAAGTAACATAAAGAGGTAAATCTTGCGAATAATGCGTCAAACAAGTTTTTGTACTAATCAAATTTTTACATTTTTCGAAAGCCTGATCATGTTCTTTTTTCCAATTCCAATTATAACTTTTTTTCAATAGAGAGAATAAAGGATTTGCATGTATGGATAAATTTTTAACGAATTTACTGTAGAATGACAACATGCCCAAGAAAGATTTCAATTCTAAAATGTTACTCGGTTTAGGACATTTTTTTATACTGTCCAATTTATCCTCAAGGGGATAGATTCCATTTTTATTTATTCTATGTCCCAAATAATTGATTTCATCAACAAAAAACAAAGATTTTTCTTTATTAATTGAAAAATTAAAATCAGATAATTTATTCATGACTGTCTCAATATCTGAAATATGTTCATTTACATCAGACGATGCTATAAGAATATCGTCTAAATATATTATTACATTTTTAAGACCGGAAAAAATATTGTCCATAGTTCTTTGGAAAATAGTCGCTCCGGACTTGATACCGAAGGGCAGCCTTTTATATTTAAAAAGGCCTTTATGGGTAGAAATAACTGTCAATTTTTGAGATTCCTCGTCTAGAAGTATCTGATGATATGCGCTTGAAAGATCAATTTTGCTAAAGATACTTTTACCAAAAAAAGAATGTAAAACATTATCGATGTTCGGTATCGGATATTTAACATCTTCGATAAATGGATTTAAGGTTCTCTTAAAGTCTGCACAAATTCTAATTTTGCCGTTTTTCTTAGGGACGCATACTAGCGGTGAAGCTATTGGGCTATCCACTATATTTTCAATAATATCATTATTCAATAAAAATAATAGTTCTTCTTCAATTAAATTTCTAATAGCAAAGGGAGCAGGTCTAAATTTATAAAATTTTGGTGCAAAATTATTTTTTACATTAATGTGTACGGAAATATCTTTTATTGGCAAGACTATATCTTCGAAAAGTTTATAATATTTATTAAAAATAAAATTAGTATCAAAATTATTATTTTGTTGGACATTAATTTGTACCATATCAAAATATACTATCCAGTCTTTTCCTATGAGAAATTTATTATTTTCAATATTTGTTACTATTAAGTTTAAATGGCCTATTTTATTTTTATATCTTACTTTTACTTTACATTCTCCAATAGAGGAAATGCCCTTTCCTTGATAATCGGTTAAATAACATTTAGACGGAAATAATTTAACATGTTCAAAATATTTTAAAAATAGATCTTTTGACATAGTTGTTAAAGCCGCACCAGTGTCAATTTCTGCTAAGAATTTTATGTCGAAGACATACAAAATACTCTCAAATTTATTAGTCAGATATTCTATATTATTGATGGACTCACCATTCTTTCCCGAAAATGATTCTCCGTGGGCAGACGCTTCACTAGACACTCCTCTCTTTCTTGGTTGAAAATATCCATTCTTAGATTTTGAATGACAAACAGTCGATATATGTCCCAATTGTTTACAAGAATAGCAGAAAGAATTTCTAAAAAAACATCTGTCCGAATGATGATTCATCTTTCCACAATGCTTGCATTTAGAATGTAATTTGTTTTTTTCTTTAGTTTCAGCATAAGACTTCATTTTCAACACATTACAATCTACCGATTCTATTGTGGTAGCAATATTTACTGCCATTTTAAAAGTGAGCTCAGGCTCTTGCAGTAATCTTTTCAAAATAACTTGATTAGAAACTCCTGCAATGAATTTATCCCTTAGGTGTTCTTCAATATTTAAGCCAAAATTACATTTATTAGCTTGTTTTTTTAATTTAAGGACATATTCTTCTATTTTTTCGCCATGTTCCTGAATCAATTGGCTGAACTCATATCTTTCAAAAATGATATTTAGCTTAGGTGTAAAATGAGTAAGTAAAACACTAACAATTTCTTCGAATTCTAATGCACAAACATCTCTAGGAGAGATCAATTCTTTCAGAATACCATAAGTATTTGGTCCAATAGACATAATAAAAAAAGGAACAATCTTCTTACCTTCAATTTCATTCACAAAAATGTACTGTTTGAATCGTTGAATATAATTTTCAAAAGGTTCTTCTTTCATTACATAAGGTTCGAACGAAAGTCTCGTCGCCATTGTTATTTTGCTATTTAAATAATTTTCTAGAAATTTATATCAAACAAAAGATGTCTGCACTTATATAAAAAAAAAAAGTTTATTTCTCTTCCTTAAGAATATTTACATGCAAGCCAAGCAAAACTAAAATTAAAATTAAAATTGAACGAACAAAATTTACATATCTCTTGATAGAATGAATTTACCTTTTCTTGGTCAAAAATCAATAGAAAAATAAATTAATTAATATTCAATTATTATCTAATATTCAATCACTCATATTTAATTATTTTTTTAAGTTCATCCACATCAGTGTACTGTTGTTTACTATCTATCATACAAGCGAACTCTACTCGCCGGGTCTTACTGAAAATTATGTAGTTTATGATTAAAAAAATATGATATAATTTTGAATAATAAAGGATAATAAATACACCAAAGTTTGGGAGTGGCGACGGAGGCTACAGGCCCAGAGAAGATGACGCTGGCACAGCTTTTCTTTCTAAACAAAAATGAGATCATTGCTCAGTGCTACGACATCTCTTACAGCACCTAATCCGTAAAAGTCCCGCAGGACTTTTATTTAGTGCCGGGGTTCTAACTACAGGGGGCTCAAGTGGTCGACCTTTGGACTGTCAATGGTTGGTCAAGTGATGTCGTCGTTTGGCTTTATTGGTTCCATGCAATTTACATATTAAAAAGATATTTGGATGTTATAAACTACATTCATGAACAAACCTTGAAGAAGTTGTATCTTTTAGCATGTATATTATCAGTATTCAGACAATAACTCCGAAAATATATTTGATACACAATTATCTTTATTGAAGACACACGAGATAACCAAGTGTGAATAAAACAGATAACTGGCGATATTAATGACTTTCCACTTAAGTGTTGTCCATGAGTGTATATAAGTCGTACATGGTTTTAGGATTTATTTACAAGAAAACATGGGATGGATAGAAAAAAAATGCTAATTTTTGGACAAGATCTCGATAACACTATTTGGGATTTTCCCATATATGTTTCTTAGTTTTCAGGCAAATATTTGAACTTGTTATAAAATATAAATAAAAAAGCGGGGCAGCTGTGAGAGACAATAGAGTGTGTTAATTGGAGGATATTTAGTCTCTATGTTTAGAGACAATTCCATAAATCAATTCTCTGTATCAATGTTAAGGGGAAAACATCAGACTTCTAGGATTAAATTAAGAAAAAGGCCTCTACTGATCGTGCTACTAAAAGTTTCTGATGGTTTGCACCATCTGTCGGGATAAATATCAACTCATTTTAGTATCAACCTTAGTTGGTATATTATCCCGACAGATGGCGCAAGCCATCAGCAACTTTTAGTTGCAAGATTAGCATATGACTTTTTCTTAATTTATCCATCTGATCCCAGTACAATTGTTCATATTCCAGGGACAAGTTTCTTTTTGTTATTGTTGTTGTTCAAATAACTTCCGGGCACGAAAGCCCTTCTACAGGAGAAAACGTCATTAAATCGTCAATTATTTTATTTATACAAATGGCGGCAAAATTTTAAAAGGTATGTAAATAAAAAAGAATAAATGTAAACGTATAATTATGGATACAAGGGAATTGCCAATTAAACTATATTTATTCTTTTATTTAATATAGGTTTAAAAATTTTATTACCACCACAAATACATTTATATAATAATTAAATATGAAAATTTATTTTCTACAGCATTTTTATATGAGATTATATAAAAATGTTATCTGATTATATTACAATACTCGTGTCCTATTGGAGATTTACTGTATCGTGTTTCCTCCTGTGTCGGTGGATTTTTATACTCGAAATCTAAGATATTTGAAAATAAGAAACTTATTCCTGGAGTCTGATATTTTCACCTCAATAATGTTTAGAGATATTTCCTTTGTTCACACAGATCTTCGCAGTCAGTGGCCTAATACTATATTTTATAAAACAACACTTAAAGTTTCACCGCATAAGTTTCTTTTCTGTGAAAAATCAATATTTATTTCAAAGAGAAATATTTACTATTTCTAACTTTTTTGATGAAGTATGAAAGGGTGAAAATATTCCCGCCCCCGGACACTTTTATTTTTCCGTTCGCCATTACTCTTCATATTTTCACCCTTTCATACTTCATCAAAAAAGTTAGAAATAGTAAATATTTCTCTTTGAAATAAATATTGATTTTTCACAGAAAAGAAACTTATGCGGTGAAACTTTAAGTGTTGTTTTATAATCATACGCCGCAGTCCTTTCTAATGTACTATATTGTATATATTTTTTATCTCCTAGTTTTTTGCCTATATTTATGGTCACGTCTGCTTTTTTCCCCAACTCCTCTGTACTTCCTGGAAGTTTTTAGAGGGAAACTTTCACTGTGGGATATAATTAGGCAGACATTTCTCTGGCAGAGTCCTCTACATGTGGTGTAAGGCACTTTCTTTGAATACTTGGTCTCGGGCATCTTGTTTGTCGAACTGACAACACTTTTTATACATGTGGTGTTAATATGTGGTGAAAACTTTACAATAAAAATCAGTCGTAACCTCTTTCCAATCATGATTATCATAGACTGTTTAATGTGTACACTAATGGACAAAACTTAAGGAAGTGGAAAGTATTTGATGTCGTCGGTCGTGTTTATTATTATTTTTTTAAGGAAACAGATGTAATTTTGTTCACACTTGGTTATCTCATGTTTCTTCAATAAAGGTCACTGTGTATCAAATATCTTTCAGAGTTATTTTCTGAATCCCGATAAACATGCTGAAAGTTATAACTTTCTTAAGTTTTGTCCATGAGTGAATGACAACATGAACAAGTATTACGCAGAGATTTCTTGAAATCTAGAAGTCAAACGAGTTTTCAAGGGAATAAACGGCTCTTTGGCTTTTTTCTTATTTTAATAAAGATGAGGAGTCCATGCTGTCATTATATAAGTACATGATGAGATCTATATCTATTCCAATATAATGTTACACTTAGGAAGATTCAGGTGTCGAAACCTAACAATCTCTATAGTTATTTTTTATGGTCATATCTCCGTGGAATGATGTCATAGAGAGATGTCGCCAACACTAGAACATCCGCCATGCTAGTAATACTTGTCTCCCTTATCACACACACACACAAGCCTTTTTATTGGGGCATCCAGCCCTATACATGATTCCCCTCTACAGGATTTAGCAAAGGAAAATATTTCAAAAGTAAAAACTAGAATACAAGAAGTAATAAGGAAAAAGAAAAGAGAGAAGAAAGAAAAACCAAACAAAAAGAAATATAACCATATATACAAAAAATAAACATACAGAACAAAAGGAACCATACATGATTAAATATTTAAATTAAAGTACCAATGTTTAGAATATGTCAAGGTTAGGAATCTCTCCCTTATCATATAACTGAACGTGGCTGTTGAGGATGATTTGCCGTTAGTTCTTCACCTTGTTACAGAGTGAGAAAATTACTTGGCGCTCTCTTAGAAAAACTCAATATTAATTTAAATGTAATTCTACTGTCCCTAAAAGCTTATGTCCATAGTTTGCTTAAATACCATTTCTGAGATTCTACCCTTCAGTGTAGCATATAAAATCAGAATGATCCAATACAGTATTAGAGCTCTAAAGAAGCGGTCTGGTAGATTAAATTGGCGAAACCGCTGGGAGGGTTCACCACTGATGAGCCAAGCCCTCCTAATATTTTTTAATCGCAATAAGGACAATAGAAGTTTGATTTATTTGTGAAAATAAACATTCGCGTCTTAATGTTTTCATTTGTTGTCAATATATTTAGTTATTTGATTATCATATAGGAATATGCTTTATAAAACTATTTTAGGGGCGATTTCTTTTACAAATAAAATCAACTTCTCCTACTGCCCTTACTGCGATGGATAATATTTATAAAATAAAAGGATTTAAAAGCGCGAATGTTTCTTTTATACATAAAACGAACTTCTACTGTCCTTACTGCGATAAAAAAATATATTGGGAGGGCTTGGCTCATCAGTGGTGAACCCTCCCAGCGGTTTCGCCAATTTAATCCACCAGACCGTTCGTTTTATGTATAAAAGAAACATTCACGCTTTTAAATCCTTTTATTTTTATATGTATAGATGGCGCGTTATTGCTTTGTGTTAATTTATTCCTAACTGGCCTTGTCTTTATAGTTTGCTGAAGAGCATTGCTCGAAGCAAATATTTGAATGTAATTCTACTGTCCTATAAGCTTATGTCCATAGTTTACTTGAAAACCATTCTAAGATTCCATCCTTCAGTATAGCATATAAAAGCGGAATGATCCAATACAGTATTAGAGATCTGAGAAGCGGTCTGGTGGATTAAATTGGCGAAACCGCTGGGAGGGTTCACCACTGATGAGCCAAGCCCTCCCAATATATTTTTTCATCGCAGTAAGGACAGTAGAAGTTCGTTTTATGTATAAAAGAAACATTCGCGCTTTTAAATCCTTTTATTTTATATGTATAGATGGCGCGTTATTGCTTTGTGTTAATGGATAATATTGGAAGGGCTTGGCTCGATGCAAAAATTTCCATTTAATTTTACTGTCCTCAAAGCTTATATGCATAGAAAGATTATATCCTACAATCCCTCATGTATAAGCAGGATCGTCCAATACTGTAGTAAATCTCTAAAATACGGTATAGTAGATCAACCTGACGAAGCTACTGGGAGGTTTCACCGCTGATGAGCCAGGTCTTCCTATTTGCATATCAGTAAGGACAGTAGGAAGTTTATTTTATATTTGCAATAGAAAATGTCGTGTTTAATAGTTTGGTTACTTACGTATAGATGGCGTGTTATTGTCTTATGTTTAATATAGAAATGCTTGCACAAGTACACTAAACTCTTGGACTTAAACTCAAACTTCACAATAAGAGGATGGCGATAGTTCGCTATAGGGAACGGTCGACCCTGCCCCATGAACTTCTGATAAACAGAAGAAATGTCCCTATTTTTAATAGAAGACGCTATTTAAATAAATTCAGGGAAGAAATATGGAATGAAGTGCTAATTAGGAATAAAAGTTTTGCAGGAATATGGTCTTTGATTATTTCCCTAGAAGGCGTCAAAGTTTCTGCAGTAAAAAAGTTGTTAGAAATGGATTTGTAATGATGCGAGAAGATGCGGGAATCCGCAGTAGTTAGTTCCTGCAGGGTCCAAAAAAGCCACCCAGGACTATCCTCATCTAGCGGAGTCATTAGCCGCATTTCTGACGGGTAACCCTTGACCTGGCGCCGGCTGGAAATAACCGACCTCGTGGAGCATATCTCACACGTGTGCTACATCTGTGGCAGCTCCGATATCTCACACGTGTGCTACATCTGTGTGTGCCACAGTGCAGGTCCGATATCTCAAACGTGTGCTACATCTGTGTGTGCCACAGTGCAGGTCCGATATCTCACACGTGTGCTACATCTGTGGCAGCTCCGATATCTCACACGTGTGCTACATCTGTGTGTGCCACAGTGCAGGTCCGATATCTCACACGTGTGCTACATCTGTGTGTGCCACAGTGCAGGTCCGATATCTCACACGTGTGCTACATCTGTGTGTGCCACAGTGCAGGTCCGATATCTCACACGTGTGTTACATCTGTGGCAGCTCCGATATCTCACACGTGTGCTACATCTGTGTGTGCCACAGTGCAGCTCGGATATCTCACACTTGTGCTACATCTGTGTGTGCCACAGTGCAGGTCCGATATCTCACACGTGTGCTACATCTGTGTGTGCCACAGTGCAGCTCGGATATCTCACACGTGTGCTACATCTGTGTGTGCCACAGTGCAGGTCCGATATCTCACACGTGTGCTACATCTGTGGCAGCTCCGATATCTCACACGTGTGCTACATCTGTGTGTGCCTCAGCGCAGGTCCGATATCTCACACGTGTGCTACATCTGTGGCAGCTCCGATATCTCACACTTGTGCTACATCTGTGTGTGCCTCAGCGCAGGTCCGATATCTCACACGTGTGCTATATCTGTGGCAGCTCCGATATCTCACACGTGTGCTACATCTGTGGCAGCTCCGATATCTCACACGTGTGCTACATCTGTGGCAGCTCCGATATCTCACACGTGTGTTACATCTGTGTGTGCCACAGAGCAGGTCCGATATCTCACACGTGTGCTACATCTGTGGCAGCTCCGATATCTCACACGTGTGCTACATCTGTGTGTGCCTCAGCGCAGGTCCGATATCTCACACGTGTGCTACATCTGTGGCAGCTCCGATATCTCACACGTGTGCTACATCTGTGTGTGCCTCAGCGCAGGTCCGATATCTCACACGTGTGCTACATCTGTGGCAGCTCCGATATCTCACACGTGTGCTACATCTGTGTGTGCCACAGAGCAGGTCCGATATCTCACACGTGTGCTACATCTGTGGCAGCTCCGATACTCACACGTGTGTTACATCTGTGTGTGCCACAGTGCAGGTCCGATATCTCACACGTGTGCTACATCTGTGGCAGCTCCGATATCTCACACGTGTGTTACATCTGTGTGTGCCACAGTGCAGGTCCGATATCTCACACGTGTGCTACATCTGTGGCAGCTCCGATACTCACACGTGTGCTACATCTGTGTGTGCCTCAGCGCAGGTCCTATATCTCACACGTGTGCTACATCTGTGTGTGCCACAGTGCAGTTCGGATATCTCACACGTGTGCTACATCTGTGGCAGCTCCGATATCTCACACGTGTGCTACATTTGCGTGTGCCACAGTGCAGGTCCGATATCTCACACGTGTGCTACATTTGCGTGTTCCACAGTGCAGATCCGATATCTCACATGTGTGCTACATTTGCGTGTGCCACAGTGCAGGTCCTATATCTCACACGTGTGCTACATCTGTGTGTGCCTCAGCGCAGGTCCTATATCTCACACGTGTGCTACATCTGTGTGTGCCATAGTGCAGTTCGGATATCTCACGCGTGTGCTACATCTGTGGCAGCTCCGATATCTCACGCGTGTGCTACATCTGTGTGTGCCACAGAGCAGTTCCGATATCTCACACGTGTGCTACATCTGTGTGTGCCACAGAGCAGTTCCGATATCTCACACGTGTGCTACATCTGTGTGTGACACAGAGCAGTTCCGATATCTCACACGTGTGCTACATCTGTGTGTGCCACAGAGCAGTTCCGATATCTCACACGTGTGCTACATCTGTGTGTGACACAGAGCAGTTCCGATATCTCACACGTGTGCTACATCTGCGTGTGCCACAGAGCAGCTCCGATATCTCACACGTGTGCTACAACCGTGTCTGCACCCACCTCGCAGATCAGGTCCCCGCTCAGCCCAACCTGACACCTGTTCTAGGACTTTCCACCCATCAGCACAGGGAGGAACCAGTGTTTTCATTTCCTAGGAGACAGGAACTTATAGAAAGTGTTTTCATACTCCTCCAGTATACGAGCTCGTAATTTGGAGAGGGAAGAACGAAATAACTTGTTCTGATCTAAACCAATGTCAAATGAATTACCTTATCGTCTAAGAACCAAAATTTTTCCTTTTTTCAAAGGGGACTCTCATGAAAGGCGTTCAACTTTAGTAAAATTCCAAGGATAAAAAACAAGAGTTTATCGCCAAATCTCGATTTTTTTAATGGATTATTTTTAGGCAACAATTCGGCACTCCCGCATGTAGTGTTGGAATTCACGATTTCTCCCCAGAAGTGCCTCACGCTCAAGGAAAAAACCGAATCTGCCCGACTATGGTTCAGTCACGCAAACCTTGGAGCCCAACCTTCCTGTCAATCATTGCTAAGGGCAACAATCCATTCTTGGTATTGTGGGATTAATGATTTGTTGGGGCGGAAATTGTTATACCGCTATTGTTGGTTGAAGGTAACTATGTAGTGATTGTTTTTTCAGCTATTTATTTACATTGTTGACACCAATGTGGGAATGTTAAGCTCAATGACACCCCTGTTAATTGTGAGAACATACTTGTGGTGCGTGCTAGTGTGTACATTTGCGTTTGCGTGCGTGTGTGTGCTTGTGAGTGTGTGTGTGCTTGTGCGTTTGTATGTGCGTGCGCTTGTGTGTTTGTGCGTGCGTGTGTGCTTGTGAGTTTGTGTATGCTTGTGGGTGTGTATGTATGTGCGTGAGTGTGTGCCCCAACCTTTGTATCGCTGACTTATGCGAAGGGATCACACCTTGTTATCACAACTTGTTCTTCAAAGAGAAATCACTGAGACATACCATTCGAATCTCACTAAAACAAATCATTTGTAAAGAATCACATGAAAAAACAACAACAATAAATTTCTCCAGCCACTATTTATTCCATGTTAATCAGTGTGATAAGACTGCTGTTCCCCCTCAACCAAGCTCCTCCAAGAAGATCGATCAATAGCCGTCCATAATCTGGTGGTAAGACTTGGTTGTCTTGGACCTGTTGATTTATTCATTAAGGATTTTTGTAGAGAAAATATGGCAGTGGTTTTTCTCCCGATACCTTACACATCCCTATGCTGACCTAATAATAGGTTCATGCGCCTTTATAAGCTGTTTCCAACTTCAAGGACAAGTAAGGGCCCTCCTCTATATCAGGATGGAGTTGGAGACTTATCCCGATCTACTCGGCCCCTCTAGGACGTCCTCCACTACGTAGAACGTCCAGGAGAAGGGATTTTACTTTCCTAGGAGATTGTAGTAAGGGACATCTCCCCCACCTTCCTCCAGTACTTTTAGTAGTTATAGCCACTACCAACATTTAATTTATTCATTTATGATTGAGGACTAACTTCTTTCCAAGTATCGATTTCTAATCAAAGATTTTTGATTGGACAGAGAATACTTTGGCTATTTTCCACTGGAAGACGCTCAAAATGTTGGAAAGATCACTAGAGTTGAAGCTATTCTTTGTGCCATAATTTACAATAGGTGAGCTCATTTTCTTCTATGCTGATCTCTGTTACAATTTGTAGAGTAAATAATTCTCCCATCTTTTCTCTCTCTATATATATAACCAACGCAGCAGCACCACTTAGAGTGATATGCATATTCTCTTCTTATATATTTCTTTGTCCAACAGGGGATTCCACTAAAAGGTTATTCTATATATAGTTACGAGCGTCATTCTTCATCTCCTAATCAGTCAGGTTTCACCTCTGTCACCGTTTACTTTTTCTTTGGAATGGCGCACTCCGATTGGTTGGCTACGATCACGCCACCTTTGCCCCCCCCCCCCCCCACTCGCTTTTTGTTTTTGTAACTATTGTGTTGGAGCGGGTCGCTCCTTAAATAAATGCATATATTAGTTAATAACCAAATGGTATCCTCTCTTTCTTTTTCCCAAATAAGAGACGCCTACGGAGGCCAACAGTACATAGACAGATAGAGCACATAGGCTATAGTTATTAACTAACATATGCATTTATTTAAGGCGCCAATTTATAATTGTAACAAATAGTATTTGAATCAAAACATTCAATCGGGTAAAACACGGGCGTTGCCCGGGTCATTCGGCTAGTATATGTACATGAGTGAGGAGGAAAAACAATTTAGAGGGGAGGGAAGCAATCAGCCGTTGTCTGTGGAGTTGAGCACTTCTTCTCTCATTTTATCAATCGCCTTGAAAATTTTAAAATATTTATAAAACAAATGTTTTATCCAGCAGGAGAGTAGTAAAAATTTTATATACATGTTGTTCATTGTAGTGAGTTAGTCCCGAAATTTCGCGAATTTACAGTCTCTTTTCCTGTAGGAATGGGCAATGGAATAGATAATGAACCAAATTGTCTTGGATGCCAACATTGCAGAAGTAGCAATTTAAAGGGCCGCTGTTCAAAAATCCCGTGATATCCTCGCGGAAAAGTAGCCATAGATTCCTTTTACGGGCTATAAATCTTTTAACTTTCAAAGGGAGGTTTATATTTCTTTGCCCATTAAAACCATATATTTTAAATGACCATATCAAGTATAGATGGCAAAAATATAAGGCTAGAATTGAAAGATTAAAGAAGGTTAATTAGAGACACATCGTCAAACTTTCAAAATCCGATCTCTCGGTGATGACCCATTGTCGTTCTTTTTTAAGTTGGAAAGTTAAACAGAAAAAAATATCATTTTTTTAATGTTGATGGGTCTCCAACTATTATTTACGCGTGAACAAAACTTAAGGAATTTGTACTATTTAGCAGGTACACATATATTTTAGTTTTATTGTTATATATTTTAGCCATAGATATGGCCCAGCCACTTTGCCAGCTAAACACCCATTTGGCAGATTGTCAAGATTCCATTAGATCCCGTGTGGATCTCATGGAATAAAGTCCGCTCTAGACTGACGAGGGCCATTTGTCACCGACCCGTGGCCACTAGTTGCGGCGACGGTCAATAGATGGGGGTCTGGTTTTAGACGTCTATTTTGACGGGAGAGGCGACCCTTGTCTCTTTAGATATTTTATTATATTTTTACATTATTTTTTTAAATACGAATTTTTTAATGTACGAATATACATGTATGAGAAATCTGCCATTATATATGTATAAGAAATTAAAGAGATGTTTGTGCTTTGAGTATGAAACTTCCTTAAGTTTTGTGTCCATGAGTGTATATACAACTATTAAGGACAAATGTTTCATTTCCAAATAAAACCAACTTTCTACTGTCCTTACTGCTTTGAGAAATAATGGGAGGGCTTGGCTCACCAGTGGTGAACCCTCACAGCGGTTTGGCTTATTTAATCCATCAGACCGCTTTTTACTGTATTGTACCATGCTGCTTATATATTCGGTAATAAAGGATGCAATCTAAGTTTTAAATTCTAAAAACTTATGACCATATATTATATAAAACGGTGTACCTGGATCTGTAAAGAAAAAAAAAACAATTTTTTTCTCAAAATATTTCGAGAGATTGCTCCCTCTTTATTAAATTGATAAAGAGGGAGAAATCTCTCGAAATATTTTGAGAAAAAAAATTTTTTTTTCTTTACAGATCCAGGTACGCCCTTTTATATAATCTTAATTAATGTGGATCGCCTTTTGACTCAAATTATGACCATATAGTTTGTTAAAATATCAAAACTAAGATTCCGTCTTTCATTGTCGCATATATAAGCAGAATCGTTCAATACAGAGATGTAAAAAGCGGTCTGGTTTACGGCATCGAGAGATGCCACTTCTGTGATGTAAGAATGTTACCAACACACGCGATCCTTACGCGGGGTCACAAGTTATGAAACTGGACGACAAGCTTTAAAACCTGATCAAAATTTCCGTGCAGGTTGATATATGGTCCGGGCTAAGTGGTCAGCTCACATGGCCGGTCACGTGATGATGAAACAAACACGTGCCCGGCATCCCCAACACCGGTCTGGAGATGTACAGGAAGTACACCATTTACGTTCCATCTCGTACCTCTTTGTTTCACGTAGTGAGTTTTCAGAGTCGACGAGTGGTTGTGCTCTACAGAGACTTCCACAATCTTCTAGAATAATAGTAAATAAATGTGCTTATCGCCTAGGTTTCCACAATATTTTTACCTATTCCTATTAAACTGGAAAAAAAGTGGGTCTGTCATATTTATGATTTGGAAATATGTAAATTAGTCCGTTAACGGGCTAATTAGGATATAGAATAAAATGAACGAGAGCAGGTGACAAAATTAAGAAAAAGGCATCTCCTGATCGGGTAACTGAATGTTTCTGATGGCTTGCACTATCTATCGGAATAAATATAAGTTTTTCATTGATATCCTCTCGAATATATTGGCTATAAGCCCTCTTTTTTTCTCATCTCTATGGTGGATGGTAGTTAGCGACTGCTTTTACTGTAAGTACACTACATGTTTACAAGGGTAGAAAGCGCAGTTCGACTTTTTGCACTTACAAGTGTACTAGATTCCCGTTTGTTAACTTTTTGTAACTTTCACGCACTGGTGGGTTTGTAATTCTGCAAGAATCGAGGGCCATTCGATCCCGGGTCGTGGACGGTTTATATCACTCCTGCATTAACCAACCTCGACGGCTTTCTTGATAAATACGGAAAAGCGAATCACGTACACGTTTCGTATTGTTGACCTTCATGATGAATATTTGGTATGTATTCCGAAGGATGGTTTAGAGAAGCAGTCAGAAAGGTTCAGTTGCAGGAGATGCCTTTTTCTTAATTCGGTAATATAGATTATTAGAGTTTTCCCATTACCTCTCACTCTCTCTGAAGCCGGCGAATTCCTTGATGAACTCTTTTTCATCTCGGTCAGTCTCCAGCTTTCTTGGTTCTTCCAGGTTCACTCTAGGGATTTGTCGAATCAGTCCATCTTCTTCCGAGTCGTTTCTTTCTCAACCATCGCATAAACAATGGGTTTATCCAATTACTCACCCCTGACAACGATATAACCATGCTATCTTCGAAGTGAAGTCTGAATCAGTCTTTTCTGGATCTTAAAGCTCGTCTAGGAAGCTCGCTCTGGTTCTCTTCGAAATCCACGAAGCTCTTGAGTTTACTGCGCCAACAGAAAATCTCAAAGACATCAATTCTTTCTTTCGTTGATTTAATAAGAGTTATATTTATGAAACAAAGAACGGTAGGATTGAAGCCACGGCCTCAACATGGCTAGGTTAGATTCACTCTACACGACTTGATCTCACTCTGCCCACGTATATAAGACCACAGCACGCCACTAACACGCGACAACGACCACCAAGACTTACTAACACGAATGGATTTAAGCAAAATCCACTATACGAACTGACTGATTGTATTAAGGTGAAAATACCAGGTTTTCAAGGAAAAGTTTCTTTTTAAAATGTTCTTCTGTAGAAGGGTTTCGTGCCCGAAAGAGCGCTAGAGATTTATCAATAAAAAAAAAATAATAATAAAGAAACTTTTCCCTGGAAGCCTGATATTTTCACCTTAGTATCTATACAAGGAATTATTTTATAGAATTGTGACAGATTGTACTTTCCGTATCCTTGCACTTTTTGAAAGGAAGAGGACGTCTTATTTACATATACATACAATCTACGTTTAAAATATATTCTGGCCTGAGATCGGTCATTCACCATCTTGATGCCAGTTTTGGGTAATTCCCCATCACTCCTTCCATAGGAAATGGAGAAGAAATGGAATCAAGAACAAATCGGCAAGGTTGAAAGAACCCTCAGGTCAGGTACTGCCCAAGATCTAAGAGAAAAAGGAAGAAAGATTAATTAGTTTAGAATTTTAAATACAGATGGCGCGCTTTTAGCATATAATTGTGATCCAATATAATCCATACTCCATTAAAATATGCAATGCTTTGATCTTTATAAAATGGGTTTTAAAAAACCTTGAAGAAAAATTCTTCCCTACCATTTTAAATGCCAGTGTGTGCGGAATTGAAGAGTTTGAAGACTTTAAGTAAACCAGCAATGTCCTGGTATTAAAGAAAGGAACCAAAGAATAAAGGAATCAAGTCGGCAAGGTTGAAAGAACCCTCAGGTCAAGTACTGCTCAAGATGTAATCACAAGAAAGGAAGGAAGATTAAGTAAAAGGGATTCCGGTTTTTTAGTAGGTCAGCTCAATATTTGCTGGTCTCATCCTTGTTTACTCGCCCCGAAGTCAGGGTGGGGTTAGCTCCTTTTTTTAGGGGCGTTCAACTTCTTAATCAAATAGGGTGAATTCTACGGATTATTTTTTTAAAGAATTTTTTAAAGATTTTTTTTTTAGAAATAAAAAAGTATTATTATCACACATATGTTATAGGAAATGAAAATATATATTTCATTTTTAAAAGAAAATTGTTAGGTGTGTGTGCGTATACAAAATAAATAATAATTATTATTTAACCTCAAAAAAAACAATATTAAAAATCAATTTTCCACAAGACTGTATTAAAAAAAAAGGGGAAATAATTTCAATACAATGGGTGATTTGTAATGCTCGTAAATTAGAAAGAAAAAAAATTGTCGTAAAAATTGATTTACTAAGGTAAATTAATAAAATGTTGATAAAAAAAAAGTTTCGTTTCGATCGAAAATATATGTGACATTGGAAACTTAATTCCTTCCCTATTGGAAAAATACTAATTCTGTATGATATTTTGATTAATCAGTATTCGTAAAGATGAAGGCTGCCTGGCCGGTATTCATAGTTCTTCAAATAAAAGACACTTCGGCCAGTAAATCTTTTTATTGTCTCGACGTTTCCACAAAAATCTTTTGTCCTCGTCAGGAGCGAACAAAAATTTAAAACCCTTGCAGGATACTTTTTAACGCTTTGCCAAATGTTTTAATTTTTGTTCGCTCCTGACGAGGACAAAAGATTTTTGTCGAGACAATAAAAAGATTTACTGGCCGAAGTATCTTTTATTTGAAGAAAACTCAGTATTATAACAATTATTTATCGATAAAAACTAAGCCACCAAGAGGCCATCAATTTTTGTTCTTAACTCCACAATTTGGTTTTAAATCCGGTATTTTATATATCTATACTAGACGAGTGACCCGGGCTTCGCCCCGGGATTGACCCGTGTGCATATCTACCCGAGTGATATATATTTAGATAAGATTTTTTAATAATTGTTTGTTATTAGCATTATCTATTTGTTTGCATCAGCATAATTTAATCTAATCTTTGATAGAGGGCGCTGTTCGTGAGCTAAGTAGAATAATTTGAATATATAGTTTTAATAATAGATTTATATATTTTTTAAAATAGCCTATCGTCTTCCCCGTATTATTTTACCTATGTATGGAAATTTTGGTTTGAATTAGTGAACTACTGCGAATTTGTATACCGGATATACAAACAAACAAACATACAAACATTCATTTTTATATATATATAGATATATAAAAATCAATGTTTGTTTGTGTGTTTGTATGTCCGGTATACAAATTCGCAGTAGTTCACTAATTCAAACCAAAATTTCCATACATAGGTAAAAAAAAAATACGGGGAAAACGATAGGCTATTTATAAAAATATATAAATCAATTATTAAAACTATATATTCAAATTATTCTACTTAGCTCACAAACAGCGCCCTCTATCAAAGATTAGATTAAATTATGCTGATGCAAACAAATAGATAATGCTAATAACAAACAATTATAAAAAAAAAATCTTATCTAAATATATATCACTCGGGTAGATATGCACACGGGTCAATTCTGGGGCGAAGCCTGGGTCACCCGTCTAGTCGCATATATAACCACAAATAGTTCTACTGCAATGTTTTATATCAGTTAAATATAAAAAAATATATATTTTAATACCCTGATTGAGCTATGAATATCTCCCGCATACATTTTTTTTTTGTATTTTAACTATTAAATATATATTCTTTACAAAAATATATATTTATTTTTACGTATATTGAATTGGAAATATCCTTAAAATCGTCTATTGCTTACAAGTACCTAAATACTTGTTTAAAGTAAAATAACGCTATGTGTTTAACAATGGATGTAATATGGGGACAAACTGGTGCCTTAAATAATATCATATATGTGATATCTTGGGACCTCTGGGACCAGTGTTACCTGATGCTAGACGAACCTCGATGTCAACTCTACCGTGCAGTCGTGGTGGAAGGCGACACAGCTGGGCCAAAGGTGAAATAAACAAACAGAGATTCCACTAAGAAGCGTCTGACGTCAAGAAGGAATGGGATGAGGAGAGAGAGAGAGATCTTAAGAGCAAGTGTTACCGTTGGGATCCAAGCGAAGACTGACAATTCTAGGTCCTTGGTTTAACACCACGACCTTGCTTCTTTCTGATTGGCTGACCTATTTAGGTGATTCTTTCCTAATTGGTGGGACTTTTTCACGTGGCCGTAGGCTATTGGTTGACCTACTTAGGTGATGTCTTCTGGCGGCTTTCTTTGATAGAAAATCCGTCCTGTCTTGGCCCGGAAATTGGGCGTCACTCTTAGATTTTATGGTTTCCTCGATATCAGATACGCCCTGTCCTGTCAGGAAGTATTGACTTGTAAATTATTTATAGTTGGGCTGGTTTTAAGCCTCTTTTGCTAGGCCTTGCTTCGACTTCTGTCCTAAACCTGATTTGTTTTAACCTTAACTTTCTCCTGTCTCTCTCCATTCCTTCTATCTGTACAGTTGCAATACTTTATTAGATTCTTACGCGGTACAGATTGATGTTAGTTGAGGTTTTCTATGTGCAGTACATAAGAAGTTATATACAGTCATGGGGTGGAACATGTGGTAGTGGATATTTAGACTATTTACAACAATTCCATGGTCTTAAATCATCACAGATGGCCCCGGATGTGAGAGGGTTCATATGGAGTGATTTAAGAGAGCGGAATAGGAAGACTGTTATTAAGGAAGTAATTTTTTTAAAAATTAATTAAAGTGAGTTGGTATATAACATGGGGTTGATTTCTGTATATCCATAAGAGAGAATAAAGCATAAACAACTAATATTAAACATACAAGTAAAATAAAAATAGGAATAAAAGAATTAATAGAGAGCATATAATGATGATAGGAAAAAATAAAAATGATTTGATGGGAAAATCATGATCGCTTCGTGATGGGCGTTAGAAAGGGTTGAGGGGTTAGTTATTACTTGGTTGAGGCAATGTCACTTTGACTCAAGTCCCAAACCATTTAATGTGCACGGCGCGGAAAACCTAGGCCATGTTTCACATGTAAATTTAAGGACCTAATAAAGTTACAGTACCACAATCGAAAAGTAAGATAAGGGGATTGTTATGGGTTTTAGTAATTAGTCGTTAAGACGTACGCATGCAGGATAAATGAAGGCGAAGATCAGTGACCAGAAATCAAAGTTTTAATTAGAGTCGTCAGGGGCTTAGTGAGAAAAAGAGTAAAATAAAAAAAAATGTGCCAGCGTGTGGCATGAGAGTGCCCTGGAATAAAAAAAATACAATTTGCACGTATCCAAGCCAGAAGTTGGGAGAAGGTAAATCTGGGGGACGATGTGTCAAGATTGTTAATTACGAAATCAAAGTAGGTCAAGTCTAGCCTGCGAAGGAGTTAAAAGTTCCTGCGGAAAAGGAATGTTAGTAATTCTTAAGAAGTAACCTTTAAAGTGGTTGCTTAAGAGGTTATTGAAGATTGCCCTGTTTTTAGATCGTGATTTTTAGTTTGATTATAAAAGAATATATCATTGAGATATAAAATTGCGAAAGTAAGGCTTTGCATATAGCGTTAAAGGATTTGAAAAATCGAAAATAGAATTGCGAAGTTAAATGCAAAGTAATCTTTAAAAAAAAAGTAAAAATAGTGATGATATGATACAAAGATTAACACACTACAGCAGTATATAAGGGGTAATAGAAAGTGAAAATATTAAATGAAAATTAATAATGAGCAGTAATATACTCGATAGCATTGACATGGTAGCGGAAGATGAAACAATGTAAATAACATCTAATTTATAAAGTGAGAGAAAATATAAAATGATAAATGCAAATTAGTGATATAAACATGAAATATAAACTTGAGATTATTAGATATGATATGAAAGATAAAATATAAAGTTGATTATAAAATAGAGTCATAAAGCAAAAGTAAATAAGTTTTGGTAAAGAAAAATAAAAAAAAAGACAATAATCTAAACTAATTGGTTGACGAAAAAAAAAACAATTATAAGAGCTATATAATGATTATATAAAGGATATTAAAATGAAAAATTTTAAAAAAATGTTCATCGAGAAGGAAGAGCAAGTAAGATTATATATAGAAATTATATATCGTGAAAGAATGGAAAGTTGTAGGCCAAACGTACTGTTCCTGTTTTTTTTTTTTTTTTTTTTTTTTTTAGGATGGGTAGAGAGAGCTTTAAATTGTCCTCGATTGATATCTTTGGTCTTGTTGGCCTAAGTTTTTCTAACTTATCGAATTTGTTTTATGTTTGACGCGACTCGTGGATCACATTGTTTCCAGCTGTGAAACTCACTGAGTCCTAATGTTGTCGATTTTTTAAACTTATGTGGGTGTGTGTGATTTTTGTAGGTAAAATGTTGTCTTTGGCACGCACTAATATTTAATTTAATAGGTGGCGAAAGTTCATTAGAGAACACGGGGTGGCGACGGATGTAACAAGATGTCGGTTGTTTGTTTGCTCGGGGGGGGCGAGGGGAAGCGAAGCTATTTTTAATGTGATTCCGGATTTAGGTCAAGGGGGAGCGAGGGGGCTTGCTTGCTTTCTTTCAACTTATTGGAAGATCTCTGCATTAAGGTGCAGAAAAGGCGCTGAGCAAGTCGGGGGTATAAGACGGGATTTCTGCGCGTCAAATATTGCGGGACATAAATGGCCGAATTCTTTCAAGTGGACATCAGGTGTTACGCGAGGTGTTGGAATTAGAGGCTGGGGCGCGAGGAATAAGATATCTTCTGTATAGTATTTAAGTTTGTTCACATGAACTGTATCATCTTCTTTATTTAGGGGTCGATTGGGTCTGTTAATTCGGACTACGTTTGGGGATATTATTTCTATAATTGTAAACGGACCGGTGAAGTATGGTGCCAATTTTCCCGTATCGGGATGTTTATAATTTTTTACGAGGACTAGGTCACCAATCTCGAAATGCGGGGCTTGATGACCTTTATCATATCTTTGTTTGTCCCTTTCATGCTTAAGCTGTGTTCTGCTGGAGGCGAGTTGCCTAGCCTTCTGTACGTCGGGGAACGGGTTGTAATGATTTTTTAGTTCTGGTGGGATGCTATTAAACATCAAGAAGATCGGTGGGAAACCTGTGACGGTGTGCGGGGATTGGTTATAGATTTGGACAACTTGTTTAATTAGTTTGGTCCAAGATGTCTTCGGGTTTTCGAGATAAAGTAACCTTAGTTTTCCAGTGATGGTGGCGTTCAATCGTTCTATCAATCCGTTAGCTTGCGGATTGTTACTGGTGGTAAGCAGTGGTTGTATACCGCGAGATAGCAGAAATTTGCGGAATTTTTCGGAGGTGAATGCGGGCGCTCTATCCGACAGTAGACGTTTTGGAGACCCTTGTTGTAGTACCTTTTTTAGGGTTTGGATGTACGTTAAGGTACTTGTAGATTTCGAGGGGAATGCCCAAGCGTACCTGGTCAAGTGATCCACTATAACATGGAGATACGTCTTGGAGTGTCCGTATTTCGAAAATCCGGCTATTGTATCTATTGATATTAAATCGAATGGCTGTTGTGGTGGGGGAATTTGTCCTAAGGTGCCATAAGGTTTACCTTTGGGTCTTTTGATGATTTGACAGGTATGACAGGAATTTACAAATTTTTGTATGGACTTGGCCATACCTTTCCAGTAATACTGAGTAGAGATTAGGCGAGTCATTTGGGAGATACCGGGATGGTTGTATTCGCTGTGAACCTGGTTCATAAGCGAGTGTTGAAGAGCTTCGGGTATTATTATTCGATTTACACCTTTACGCTGTATGGTGTGTAGACCGTTGACGTCTACAGCGACACTGGAATCTGTGATATTCGGTTGGTGTTTCTTAATAGTACGGGCACTGATAAATCCACAAAATGGATTGCGAGAAAGCAAATCGGCCTCGTGTTGCTGGGTTCCCTTGAGGTACTGTATTTCATAGTCGTAAGTGGATAGTCTTAAACTCCACCTAAAAAGTCGTCCTGACGGGTTTTTAATAGTTTTAAGCCATTGTAGGGCTTGGTGGTCGGAGTAGACAGTGAATTTGGTACCGGATAGATAGATGCGGAATTTTTCGATGCTTTCTACGATCGCTAAGCATTCTAACTCTGAAATGGTATAGTTGCGTTCGTGAGGACGTAGTGCTCTACTGTAATACTGTGTGGGATGAGTTTTTCCATCCGGATGTACTTGTTTGAGAATTCCTGCGATTCCCTGGGTGGAGGCGTCACAGTACAAGCGGCAGGGTAAGCCATCCTGATACAGATGTAATACGGGCTTACGTGTTAAGCTCTCCTTGAGAGCCGTGAATGCCTGTTGACATTTGTCGTCCCATTGCCATTTAGTGTCCTTTTTAAGTAAATTGTTGAGTGGGGTTCTGAGACGGGCATAATTTGGTATAAACTTGTTATATACGTTGACGGCTCCTAAAAAGGACTGTAATGTTTTTTGGTTGAAGGGAGGTTTGATAGCGTTAATAATATCGAGGTTACGGGTCTGCGGTGTGTAAGTTCCGTTCTTAACAGTGTATCCTAGAAATTCTATTGATGTCTTCAAAAATTCACATTTTTTATAGTTTAGTTTAATATTTTCCTGTTGGCAGATCTCCAGGAATTTTTCTACGTGTTGAATATGCTCTTCTAAGGTATCCGAAAAGATAATAAAATCATCGAAATAGTGGGCTATGAAGTTTAACTTATATTTTTGGAATATTTGGTTTATTGCACGTTCAAAAATCTGTGGTGAGTTGCGCATCCCAAAAGGAAGCCTACAAAATTCGTATTGCCCGTCTAATGTCACGAAAGCTAAAAGGTGACGGGAACTGGGATCTATTTCGACCTGCCAGTAGGCAGAAGATATGTCGGCTGAGGAGAAATATTTGGCGCGTGAGAGTTTGTCGAGTATATTCTCTATCAAGGGGAGAGGATGGACGTCTGGTGCAATGATTTCATTAATCCTACGATAGTCAACACAAAAGCGTTTTGATTTGTCACGTTTGGTGACAAGCGTAATAGGACTGGCATAGGGAGATACTGAGGTTGTAATTATACCGTGTTCCAGCATGTGTTCGATCTGTGTTTGTATTTCAAGTTGGTCATTTAGGGGTACGCGATAAGGACGTAAGGCAATTACCTTGTCCGAAGTAGTATTGATTTTTACGGGAGGTATTTTAAGCTTAGGGACGTCGTATTTATTGGCGGCGAAAACGGATGTAAATTGATGCAGTACCTTGTGTAAATTATAGGGACAGTGACCTAGGTTACTTGTGTCCAAAGATATGCAAGAGGAGGACATAGAGGCGTTGAAAATAGGATCAGGAACATTACATTGAGGCCAAATAAGAGTGTTGGAGTTCACCACGTGTGAGCAACCCGTTCCAGGAGGGGAAGATTTAGTAAATGAGACAGTTGTATTAACCTGTCCATGGGACACGTGTTGCTTGCACGAGGTGAATTTGTATAAGGTAGTTGGTAGAGGTACATTATCTTGATACAGGAGTAGCTGAGGACAGTTTATAATTAGTAGAAATCTTTTTATGGAGTTAAGGGATAATATGCCAAAAGGCAAGGGGGCATCTATAATATGGAGTTTTAGGTTCTGCGTTATGTTACCTATTTTTACGTTTAAAAAGATATAACCTATGGTGAAAATATTGTTAGCTATGGCATTAATAGTTAAGTTAAATGGGTGAACAGGTATTTTCTTTTGCAAATTGGTTTCTATTATTTTAAAAGTATTCCGACTAATTATATCGATAGATGCTCCTGTATCAAGTAGTAGAGGAAGGTTTACATTATTGGGCAGTTCAGCTCGAACGAGCAATTGTTCAACGAAAGTTATGTGAGGAGGAACCTACTGTTGTGCTGTCTTGGGCGTCGGAACAGGCCTGTTTTGGTGCCGTGGTCGAGGTACCTATGGGACAGCTAGGGTTCACTGCTTGCGCTGGGCTCGTGGTGTAGAGAGGATCAGGGGAGCGGGTAACATGCGCTCGCGTGTTGTTAACTTGGAAGGGTGCGGGAGAGGAGAACACAGTTCGGTCGTGCTGCGGATAAGTTGTGGCTCGGTACACAGGTCTTGGACGGCTCTGTGCAGGCCGTTTGGGACACTGGGCGTGCCAGTGCATGGCGCCACAATACCTGCAGGATGAAGGTGGTGGATTGTCAGAGTAGTTGGGTCGCGCTGACCATGGTCGCGGAGCACTGTACCTCGGTGACGGTGCGAAGGAAGGGTTGGGCGTTGTTCTGGTCGTCTGTTGGCACACTTGCGACGCACTGTGGGTTCCTCTTACGCGCGATACTACACTATACCACGCTTGGAGGGTGTTCGGTTGCACGGCAGCGACAATGCGCTGATCAGCGACGGGTAACCCATCAGTCAGGGATTCTAAAAGGATTTTGTGGGGAAGGTTCAGCTGTAGGCCACACACCGTCTTTTTTTGATAATATTCCTCTAACGAGGAGCGATCTGTCAACTTAATGGCCAAGAATTGGGCAAATGACGCGTTTGTGGTTTCAGGAAAGAGGTCTATCAGGGCTTGCCTTGCGTCAACGTAATATAATTTGTCTAATTTTAGGCTGCGGAAGTAGTGCAGGGCCTTACCTTGTAGGAGGTTGGGAAGCCTTCTCAGTCGGTCGGTGTAGTGTAGTTGGGCCAGATCAGCTTGGGCGTCGTAGTTGTCGAAGAAGCTCTGCGCCTCGTACGAACCATCGTAACGCGATAGCTCCACATCTCGCGAGAGTCCTGTCGCCGAGGAGAGCTGATATATCGTCCTGGCTAAACTCCCCAGGACATCTGACACCGGCGGCGGGGGTGTGACGTCTTCCTGGCCGGGGGGAACTTCCTGCGTCCTACCGAGGGTGTTTTCTTTCTTCGGAAAAGTGTTTTCGCCACTTTCGGAGTCGGGATCGGACTCCATGGGTTCCTTTGGATTCTCCTCTCTTCCCTGTTCCATCTTTCTGTACAGACAGTGGTCTACTTGCTTACTTGTACCTTGGCGTCCACTATCCTGTCGACTCTTCGTTACGGGGGAGTCTGTGATATCTTGGGACCTCTGGGACCAGTGTTACCTGATGCTAGACGAACCTCGATGTCAACTCTACCGTGCAGTCGTGGTGGAAGGCGACACAGCTGGGCCAAAGGTGAAATAAACAAACAGAGATTCCACTAAGAAGCGTCTGACGTCAAGAAGGAATGGGATGAGGAGAGAGAGAGAGATCTTAAGAGCAAGTGTTACCGTTGGGATCCAAGCGAAGACTGACAATTCTAGGTCCTTGGTTTAACACCACGACCTTGCTTCTTTCTGATTGGCTGACCTATTTAGGTGATTCTTTCCTAATTGGTGGGACTTTTTCACGTGGCCGTAGGCTATTGGTTGACCTACTTAGGTGATGTCTTCTGGCGGCTTTCTTTGATAGAAAATCCGTCCTGTCTTGGCCCGGAAATTGGGCGTCACTCTTAGATTTTATGGTTTCCTCGATATCAGATACGCCCTGTCCTGTCAGGAAGTATTGACTTGTAAATTATTTATAGTTGGGCTGGTTTTAAGCCTCTTTTGCTAGGCCTTGCTTCGACTTCTGTCCTAAACCTGATTTGTTTTAACCTTAACTTTCTCCTGTCTCTCTCCATTCCTTCTATCTGTACAGTTGCAATACTTTATTAGATTCTTACGCGGTACAGATTGATGTTAGTTGAGGTTTTCTATGTGCAGTACATAAGAAGTTATATACAGTCATGGGGTGGAACATGTGGTAGTGGATATTTAGACTATTTACAACAATTCCATGGTCTTAAATCATCACATATACACATATACATATATACTCATGTACAAAACTTGAGGAGTTAAAGTCTTTAATGTCGACGGTCATCTTTTTTTTTTTTTTAAGGAGACAGAGGCAATTTTGTTCACACTTGGTTATCTCGTGTGTCTTCAATAAAGGTCACTGTAATATCTTTCAGAGTTATTTCTTAATCCCGATATACATGTTTAAAAGGTACAACTTCCTTAAGGTTTGTCCATATGATTGTAAATTATTATTTTTTTAATCTTATGTTTTTAAAAGAGAGAGGTGTTATATCCAATTAGTTATCGAACCAGAATTCCACTAAGAGGAACTCGGGCCGGAGAAATCTTGGTGTTAAATAGGTATAGAATTGAGAGAATCCACTGTATTCTACTCTTTGCTGCAGTAGAGTCTCCTATGAGAGAAACACTATAGCATATAAAAACATGTCTAAACTTGGCCTTTCCTGGAGGTAGTCTCTTATCAGATACTCTGCCATGTCTCTGAAAATTTTTATAAGATATAAAACTTGAATATTTCTCTTTTTCAAATAAAACAAGCTTTCTTATGTGTCCTTATTGCGATTAGACCGCTTTTTTATAGCTCTAATACTGCATTAGACGAATCTCCTTATATTATGTGTTTGTATACTGTGTTTGTATGTGTGTGATAGTTGGAATCTTGATTATAGCAAATTTACAAAGCTGCCATCAATGTCCGGAGGTGTTCGTGGGATCCGACGACTGAGTGTTTGGGTGCCGAGCTTCTCTGACACTCGCTCCCTCCGTGCTAATATGTAAATACTTTTTTAAAACTAATTTGTAGACATCCTCCTCGGGTTATCTGTATGAGATCAGTGGTCTTAATAAAGTTGTGTGTGTGTGATTATATGGCATATTTCTCTAAGAAAATATAAAAAGTCGGTGGACGAGTGGATAACACCCTCGATTCCCGACAGTCATGAACCGGGATTGAATCCCGCGTTAACCTTTTGTTTAATATATGTGAATAACCTTCACATTCATTGTTTCAATTATCATAAACTAGGTTGCTCTTGTTGAGCGATACCTAATAAAGTGATTTTGGAATCTCTAAGAAAACACTATATGTACATAAGATTTTTAGGACGGTATAATAACAAGTACCTCTCAAGTGTAAGAAGTAAACACAAGGAAGGATGGAGGTCTCTGAGAAAGTGAAGGAAGGGAGGAGGGAGAGTCAGCCGGTCACTCTAGCAGCAGCAGGGTTGCCAGACGACCTACATCACCCAGTCCGTCCAGCACTCTCGCTCTAGACACGATGCTGCTGGCTTCTCTGCTAGTCCTACTCCTGGCAGGTGGGTTCTTTCTTTATAAACCTTACTTCAACTTGACAACTATTTGGAATAGACACATAGGTAATATTTCGTGACAGAACTTTCGTATATCGCTCTTTATCAACCAAAAATTTTTTTTTTCAAATTGCGGCGTTACTTTTTGATCTTTTTTTTTTTTTTTTTCAGTTTCAAAATTTTTCCGAAATCTCCTCTTGATCTTAAAAATTCTCTCCAAGAAATTTTCAACAATTTGAATTATTTTAATATTATTATTTAAGAATAGAGCTTTCGGAGATAATTATATTTCTAAATCAAAAAAAAAAAAAAGTATTATAATATATTTTCTTTATATAGATTATTTTTACTATGCAAATTTTTTTTTTGAATGTGTTCGTTAATAACCGTGTATCATTTTAATGGAGAATTCTAATTTAAATTCTCCGTCTTTTTCTCTCAGTCTCTAATGAGAAGTGAAATTGTAAATATTCCATTTTGATATCTTTCAAACTATCTCTTTTTCAACTTGAAAGAAAATAAATGATTAATAGTGAAGAAGAGAAATATAAAAAGAGCTATCTCCTTTTTATTTAATTTAATAATTTGGGAAGCTTTGAGGCAGAGTTATTTTTGTCCAACACACATAATATAGGAATATCTCTCTTATTTTATTTATTTCACACAAAAGAATTTAGGAGTTAACTCTATCTATTTTATATATGTGCGCGCTTTCGTAAATAATTCTTTCTCAGAATATTGAAGAAAAAGATTATTGTTCTCGAAAATGTTGGTGATAGCGGGGGATATGCTCTTTGTTTCTAGATAGTAGATTGTTTTGTTGAAAAGGAATTAAGCTCGAAATGAAAAAAAACTATTTTATTTTCTGGGGCATTCGAGGATAGTTCTTTGTTTCCTAGAGAAGGGAGAATATATGCCGTTTTCTCTCTCTTTCTACTAATGAAATGAGAAAATGTAAATTTATATATTTTTTTGTTAAATATCTATGTAGCAATTTTCGCAATTTTTAGTGTGGTCGGTCTTTTTATAATATGCAACTAGCTCTCTTTAAATATATTTTAGATTTTTTTTATATTCAAAATATTTTTAAAATGTGTGTGCTGTTGTTTTATATTATCATGACTCATGTTCCCGCTCTCACTAGACTTCTCAGCTATGCAAATTTGAGAAAACAATTTTCTTTTATTTGTAGCCTTATGTTTGTTATGGTATAAATTTACAAATATTATCGCTACACACACACACACCTTACTGGAGTGATAAAAAGAAATGCTTTAGCTTATAATCTCAAGTAAGTTTAAGATAGAAACCTCGGAATTTTCGGATTTCTTCGTCTTTCTCTTCGGCCATTTACAATCGCCGAAAAAAAAGTTAAAGTCTCAACTCCCGGCAGTTTCCGAGTTGAAACCGTACATCCCAGACAGACATCGTAGTTATATAGAAGTTTGATTGATGGGTGTGAAAGAAACTTTCGCGTCATGATGTTTTCATTTGTTATATTATAGATAGCGTGTTATTGCTATATATTAAGTTATACCTAACTGGTCTTGTCCTTATTGATTGCGGAAGAACATTGCTCAATGCAAATATTTATATGTAATTCTACTGTCTTAAAATCTTAACGTAAAGATAGAGGCTGCCTGGCCGGAATTCATAGTTCTTCAAATTAAAGATAATTCGGTCAGTAAATCTAAAAAAGATTTACTGACCGAAGTATCTTTAATTTGAAGAACTAAAAGCTTATGTCCATAGTTTGTTTAAACGCCATTTCAGAGATTCCACCCTTCTCTCTCTATCTCAGTGTAGCATATATTAGTAGAATGATCCAATACAATATTAGAACTCTAAAGAAGCTGTCTGGAAGATTAAATTGGCGAAACAGCTTGGGAGGGTTCACCACTGATGAACCTCCCAATATTTTTCACCGCAGTAAGGACAGTAGAAGTTAGATTGATGTATGAAAGAAACAGTCGCGTCTTATAATGTTTTCATTTGAGATATATAGATGATTTATATAACAATATATTATTATTCTACACACTCGTATAATACACAATTATTTTTAAAACTATTATTTCAGTAATATATAAAAGATTCCTATTGATCTCTCTTCTATACGTTTATTATTTTAGATTCTATACGTTAGAAATCGTTTCAAAATATTTATAGTCGTATGCTTATATATGTATGCTAATAATATTCCACACACAGAAAATTTTATTTTAAAAATATAAATAATAAAATCTGTGTTGTGTTGTTCACTCTGTGATTTGTAAACATGAAAAGTTCTAAATACGCTGTTTTTTTAATTAGTAGATGTGTGTAAATAGAAACCAATCCTATTTTATTATTATATGCCAGTTCTTCAAATAGAAAGAATGAATTTGAATATTATTTAGTGATAGTTTTGGTTAGTAAGTTATGAGATTATCATTTCCAACCATCAGCCCGTCTTTTCCATCGTCCTTAATTCTTTCCGTGATAACGAGGGTTATTGAGCCGTCAGATTATATCGTCTGTGACCAGGGGTCGGCAAGCTGCGGCTCTTTGGATGTGAAGCTGCGATTTTTATTATAGTTCCATAGGCAAATATTATTTATGCGAGTGCTATATGGCAAGAAAAAAAATGTGGCTCTTTAAAAAAACTTTGAAATGTTTGTAAATTGCAATTTTTGACTCAAAATTTTGCCGAGCCCTGGTTTAGACAGTGTGGCCGGCCTCCTTGTAGACTCTAGCAGCGGTCCGTTCTGTGAGGCTATAGTACACCGCTCCATTTACCAGAGTCTATGAAACCCATACTGAAATATATCTCAGTAATTTTAGGATTCTTTATAACTTTATTATATTCATAGTGACACAGAATATTTATTATTATATCCACAGAATATCAATTTTGATACCCATCATTTATTTCTTATTGCCTCTCTTCAATGTGAATAAGTTCGTGTGAAACGAGAGTTTTGCGGAATATTTAAAAAAAATGGATATAAAAGTTACCAAATATATATATAAGAAGGTTTTCATCAGAAATTTTAAATAAAAAGAAAACGAAACTATTATTTTTTTTACTTCATAGAATAGTTATTTGTCTTTATAATGTTTTTAACTGTAAAAATGTTATTTTTTATTGTGGTTTCAATGTGGTTTTAACACTTTAAAATGTCTGTATTAAACCTATAAATGGGTTGCCAAACTTTTAAAAATATTAATAAATCTTTAACGTACATTTTCGTCTTCTTTCTTATCTCCACTCAACAATCATATCAGGGTATCAAGCCTGTAGAGCTTGAGATTTTTAATGGTGTCTGTTGGAGATGAGTAGAGCTCATCAAAAGAGATGCAACCATAATGATTGGGCGAAGTAAAATGCGTCTGCTTTTGTCATTAAGACTGGGAGCACTACTCAGTAACAGGCCACTGACTTAGCTCCAAAAGAAATGGCCGCCTCTGACATGGGGAACAGACGCCATGTACAGCCGCTCCTAACATGGAATTCAGACACTGCTCATCCTGTATACCTGGATCAGGAGCCTTTACAGGGTACTATCAGCCGGACCAGCTGAGCGTAGGTTTTTTTAGAGAGCTTGTTACTGCTCCCCCTCCTCCTTTATCATAGTATACCTTTTATAAATGTATTAAACAAGATATTAGAATTACAAATCTTGTAACGATGTCCACCAATTTTTGATCAATATATGACAGCGTTGATAAAAGTTATTAGCTTTGACCCCAATAAGGAAACAATTGATTGAACCAATTATGTTTAATGGCCATTGTGTTTAATTTTTTTTCCGGTGTTCAATTAAGTAACTTTAATCACATTGTTTGGATAACTCTATTAGGCTATATCTTTTATATATAAATAATTTTGATTATATTTGTCACTTCTATATATTATAAAACCCACATTCAACAATTATATAAAAAAAAACTGTTTCAATTATTTATAAAATTTAAACAAACGCAAATTTTATTTACATACAAAATGCAAATTATTACATTAATATATAACAAAAATTGAATACTTCATGAATTCAAATTCAACAAAGATGCATATATTGGATTTATAATTATTTTATTGTTTATGTTTATATTGTTATAATTTTAATTATGGATTGCTCAATCTTTTTTCAAAATATCGTGAGAAATGTAATAATTTTTATGAGGTACATAAATTTTATTGAATAAATATATAATATTTCACGATTACAATTTATCAAAATACAAAATATATAAAAATTACTAATTAAACATATATGACTTTTTTTTTTAAATCCATCACTCAAAATATATTTATAGATAAGATGTATATTTGATTATATAATTATGGTTAAAAAACCTCTTGGTTAAAAAAACCTTAATTACTACCTATCTGTATATTTTTGGTTTGTTTATTTTGTTGGTTGTGATGTAAAATCAAGAATGATTTTAATGTCCTCTTTCTTATCTTTTCAAATCTTGTAATTATTTAATTTTTTTTTTTTTTTTAATATAGTATCTGAATTTAGTGTTGTTATTGACGCAAGCATCCCTTGTAGGGATATCGCGTCTGATTTGATAAATAAATAAATAAATAAATGTATGGGGGAAAAAAAGCAGACGAGAGTTCGCTTCAATGGCGGAGAATCCTTCCAGCGTTTGATCTAATGACCCTTGCATCATCTTAAAAGTAAGGCAGAAGGTCATTTCGAAACATCTTGATCCACGATGCCAACAAAATTACAATTTAAATACTTGCAAAAATATATTCGTACATACCTTTATGATTTTATATAAAGGACGTTTTTGGTGTCAATATAAAGACAACTTTTATTTCATTAAGGACATTTTTTATTTTTAAAATGACATTTATTTTTGAAAATAGAGCAATCCATAAATAAATCTATAATTAAAAAGGCATATATTGGATCAAAATATAATATATTTTACCAATATTTCAGTTGGCTTTAAAATGTTATAACACCTTGATAAAGGTTGGCGTTCAGCCAACTGAAATATTGGTAAAATAAATGATATTTTGATCCAATATATGCCTTTTTAATTAAATATTTATTTTTATATTTTTGGGAAATTAAAATAAAGGTTTATCTAAACTAATATTTAAAGTTTAATAACGACGACATTTTATGGAATATTATCAACAATTTAAAGGGTAAAGAGCAATTTTATGTGCTAGATCATATTATTCTATCTGTAGGATGGGGGTATATAATTTTATTTATTATATTATTTTAATTATAAATATAAAATAGGCGTTATTGTTAATTTTCAAAATATTCACACCCATATTTTACAAAATTTTATTTTTTCCATAATATAAATATATATATCAATTTTTTTCTCTCCCCATTGAATATAACAAAATATTTTTAAAACTTAATTCTGTTGACGTTATGTGGCGCTGAGTTTGTTGTTGACACACATTAAATATGTTATAACACCTTGAGAAAGGTTGGCGTTCAGCCAACTGAAATATTGGTAAAATAAATGATATTTTGATCCAATATATACCTTTTTAATTAAATGTAATTTTATATTTATTTTTTTAATTCCAATTTTTATAAACATTTACGTTTTTTTTATTAGTCTACACTATTCGCGTTAAATTTTTCGCCTTTTAATTTATGCGTGTAATTTTTTTTAACTTCTCTCAAAAAATAAATAATTTATTTATAACTTAAAATTACTGCTTTATATAAACTTTAATGATATTACAAATGATTTTTAATCGAATGCTTTTAAAATATTGGTATACAAACATAATCCGGAATATATAAACAATAGAGTATAAATTATTTTAAAAACTTACCGGGTTTTTCACAAATATAAACAGTTTGCGAAAATTAAAACTATGTTTGAAGAAATATAGATATAGTTGCCCGTTTTGTATTTTTTTTTAAGTTTACAAAATGTAAAAACATTTATCAAAATATAAACTATGCTTGGCAAAATATAAGGAAACTTTTTTTTTTTTTTTAATATAAACGTCCTTTGCCGAAATAGTGTTTTGGAAAATGTAAATAATAATTATAAGATTTGAAACATACACTTAATTATATAATTGATATTTTCAAACTTTTAAGAGAGAGAGAGAGAGGGAAAAAATCTCTGAAAACTTTACTAGAAATTTTTGTTTAATATTGTAACTTTTATTGATTTTTAATTAAAGTTTCAGGTGCGCCAATTATATACAAACTAGCCGAATGACCCGGGCAACGCCCGTGTTTTACCCGATTGAATGTTTTGATTCAAATACTATTTGTTACAATTATAAATTGGCGCCTTAAATAAATGCATATTTTAGTTAATAACTATAGCCTATGTGCTTTATCTGTCTATGTACTGTTGGCTTCCGTAGGCGTCTCTTACAGGGAAAAAGAAAGAGAGGATTCCATTTGGTTATTAACTAATATATGCATTTATTTAAGGAGCGACCCGCTCCAACACAATAATTACATAAACGAAAAGGCGAGTGGGGGGGGGGGGGGCAAAGGTGGCGTGACCGTAGCCAACCAATAGGATGGCGCCATTCCAAAAAAAAAAAAAAGCAAACGGTGACAGAGATGAAAACTGATGACTTATTGTTGATTAGAGGAGATGAGGAATGACGCTCGTAACTGTATATAGAATATACAATAAAGCATTTTCACACTTAAACAACTTTTTAAATTCTTAAATTTTTGAGAGGCCTTCAGATTTTTAAAAATATATGTAAATGTTTATTTAAAATAGAAATCATATTTCTTATTTTTATAAGTATTACCCATATTTTCTAAAACATATTTCTGCAAGGTGTGTCGATATGGTTGAAAACTTTTCCTTATATTTTTGCAAGCATTGTTTATATTTTTGAAAAATGTTTTTGCATTTTTAAACGTCTAATATTTAAAAAAAATGATTATACTGTGTTTAATATTTCGTAAATTTTAAAATAGAATCGTTTTAGGGTTGATAAAGTATTATTTTAATATATAAGTGTAATATAAAAAAAAATCCACGAGATATTACACTTCTCGTTTGATTAAAATGGACATAAAATGTATTTTTAAATAGGTATATTTTATAAAAATATTTATAAAACAAATATAAATTATAAAAAGTATACTTACACCTATGATTTGAAAAGTTAAATAAGTTTTGAAGCACTCATCAATTAAAATCAAGTCAAAAGTCAAATTTTACAGATATTTTTATATTTCCGCAAATTGTGTTTATAGATATTTGTGAAAACCCTATAATAAGGTTTTGAATTGAATAAAAATACATTTTAAAGTAACACGATAGAGAGATAATTATTTTTATTTTATTTGTAATAAAAAAATGTTTGGTATTATCTTTATACTTAAATGTGAAGAGAGAGAGAGAATACAAAATAACATTTCTTACGCTCACCGTATCATATATACTCGTATTTCTATTTTTAAAAAAAGGAAAATATTATTTAATACAAATTTTATTCGAATATAAGATAAACGAAAATAAAAGCTGCTTTAAAGGTCGTCTGGTTACTTGGTATATTAAAGGAAGCCTGAGGCGCGCGGCCATATCGACCAAGGAAATTGAGGTGAGTGACCAAGGAAGGTGAAGAAACACGAGGTCACATGTAAATACATGACCTCTCCTCAAGCTAAGTTCAAGGATCACGTGATTTCTAGACCTTTCGATAGACAAAGCTTTTTATTCATTTTTTTTCCCAAAAAATTCAAACAATATGCTATTATTAGAATATCAATGCCAAAAAAAAAAAAAAAACTACTACTATATATACTGTATTGTACTTGATGCTGAAAATATGTTTTAATAAAAAATACGTTGAAAAAATCAAACGAATATTTTATAAATGTTATTGTTCAAATATATATATGAAATCAGAATAGTTAGAGTAAAAATATTCTAGATATTTAGATTAGGCTCAGTTTGTATTTATCAACAGTAAAGCATGCGTAATATTATAAAAATTGGTACAAATATTTTATTTTTTAAAAAGGTCAAGTTTTTAAACAAATTTTAAATATATTTTTGACAATCGTAAAATAGTGCTGTTTACATTTTTGAAATGCTTTTATATTTCTTTTAAGATTGGAATAAATTTTACAGCATATTTAAAGAGTTAATAATTTACCTCAAGATGAAGTAGACATTGATATAAAATCAGTGACGTTTCTATTTTAAAGTTTGTAACCCTGAGATGAGTTATGCTCACCCGGAAGCTGGCTGAGATCCAGATTTCTGGGCCACCACATATTTCCTAATATGGTCATACGACCTTCCTTTCTAGTGATTTGTAGAATTCGTCTTTGGGATCTTGGCCAATAGGAAATTCCGAAATTCCCATCATGGGAATTTTTTCCTTTGGCTCTCTCTTCAATAAATATTTTTCTCTTTATACAAACGGAAATATATTGATAGTAAATTTTGTATACTTTTATCTTAGAATCTCTATATGATTTTAAAAAGTAAACAAAGATTTCTGTGATGGTGATATACTGGGTAAAAATAAAATATTAATTTTACTAGAGAAAATTTCTACCCTGTTTACTTTTAGAGTGAAAACTTTCAATAAAGTCATTTTTCATATATCCAAAAAAAAAAAACTATAATGAAATATAATTAATTTTTTTATTAGGTAAATAATCTCCTGCTTCGCCCGGGTTAGTGAATAACAAACTGAATATGCAAATTAGCATGCTATAGAACTTATTAGCATATTTTGTGGTTGAAACTATAACAGTGACTCCTTCCAGACCTATTTCTATATACACTCATTGGCAAAACTTGATAGAGAGAGATAAAGTTGTACCTTTTATCATATATTTCGGGATTCAGACAATAACTCCGAAAGATATTTGATACACAGTGAGCTTTATTGAAAGCACACAAGCTAACCAAGTGTGTGAACAAAATTATCTCTGTCTTCTTAAAAGAAAAAAGACAATCGGCGACATCAGAATAAGAAACTTCCTTCAAGTTTTTTCCATTAGCGTAGTATCAAAGTTTAACTCAGATATATATTTTTAGAAAAATAGGTTGCCAAAACTGGTGTGGTGGTTTATTCGTTTTATCTGTATCGATGATTTCTGCACAGAGATGAGGAAAAAGGCATTTTATTGATGTATTGAAGGAATACTTATACTTAACACAAAGCAATAACGCGCCATCTATACATATAAAATGAAAGAATTTAAAAGCACGAATGTTTCTTTTATGCATAATACAAACTTCTACTGCCCTTACTGAGATTCCACCCTTCAGTGCTGCGTATATACGCAGAATCGTCCAATACAGTATTAGAGCTCTGAGAAGCGGTCTGGTGGATTAAATTGGCGAAACCGCTGGGAGGGTTCACCACTGATGAGCCAAGCCCTCCCAATACATATTTTTTCATCGCAGTAAGGGCAGTAGAAGTTTGTATTATGCATAAAAGAAACATTCGTGCTTTTAAATTATTTCATTTTATATAATACTTATACTTATTTAGTACTTATCCCATGTACACGAGGCACAGACCTTGATAAACATTGTGGGTAGATAGCAACTGTCACTGCGTCACGTGTCTAGCACATGTAGAAATCTGTTAGATTATAAACTTACAAGATCCCAGAGTGTCATTGTGTTCATTTCATTTTGTTCTGTAATGAAACCTATATATACATGGCGGGGTGTAGAAGTCATCATGGAAATGGGGAAAAGAAATGTAAAAGGGGAGGGTACGGGGGTGGAACCATTTGCAGAATGACAATAAAAACTGGAAGACGGAAATGTACAAACCGGAATTAAACAAAAAAAAGTCGAAAGAATGGTTTTGGGTGCTCCAGAGATGTCGCCTGGTGTTTGCTTGTGATGTTAAAAACTCTGTGAATATTAAATTATTCGAATATTTATTTTAGAGGCTTATATACCCACATTTGAAAAATATAATTTTAAAAGAGAGAGAGAATGTGGTAAACTTATTTTAAATTACTTAAATTTACCCTTTTTTACATTTAAAAATGGAGATAAGAATGAGACTTAAATTTAAACATACTTAAGTGAGATTCAACCTCACCTATACAGCTCAGGGGCCTTCCGCTTAACGACAGGTTCACATTTACGACGGAGTCAATTAACTAACGTAATCATAAACGTTTTTAAGATATGTGGATTTTTTTCAAATAACACAAATTGAAAAAAAAAAGGTAATAACTTTAGTTTTCATAGAGAAGAGAGAGAGATTGAGATTGAAACTACTTTATTAAAAGGTCCATACAAGGTTATATAAGGTTAAATACAGAATGGAATAAATATCAATAAGATTATATATTGATTTTTAAAAATGAGGATAATATATACAAACAAATAAAATAATTGATAAATAAATATATACATGGTCTACATTGATGGCACCCAACGCGGGCAGACTCCACCGCCGATGGACCGCCAGAATTCTTTCCCACAGAGTGGGCAGGTCGATGGCTGGCATTACCCAACTTAAGACCAAGATGGTACTTGTAGATAAAGAGAGATAAAAAGAACATTTCTCTTAAAATAGACGCCAAACCTTTGCTTCATCACTTAACCGTCTCTGAAATCTACCATAGGTCGTTGTCAAAGCCACAACACCAGGTTCGGAAAATTCAGAACATCCACCTGAAGTCCAATTATTCTAATAATATGACGTCCCAATTTAGCGATGTGTGTTCCAATTATTCTACCTCTCTAACCTGATAGTTTAATAACTCCCCGTTCCAATAAGTCATTGTTCCAATTATTTTAATAACTTGATATTCTAATAACGTGACGGTTCTTTTTTTCAAATGAGAGCGATGTTCCTATTATTCGACTTTCTAATTATCCTACCTTGCAATTACGTATGAAATGTTCCAATCATCTAATAATTTAAAAAATCTAATATTCTCCAATTATCCGACGTGTTCTAAATACGCTACATGTTCTAATTATCCAACCTTTCAACACAATCCGCGCGCGAAGGATATTCCTAACGGTATCCAATAAACCAATGATCGTTCCAATAAACCGAAAGATGCGTGTTCCGATTATCCGAAAGGCCGGGGTTAAAAAGCCGTCAATGTCAGCCACGGTCATCACGCGACATTTGAACGAGGCCAACAGGGTGACAACAGCAGCGCGACAAACGAGGTGAAGGCTTCTGCCCACAATGGACCATTGTTTAGAACTTCTTTATTAAGGGCGGCCATCTTGGGGGGGCAGACAAGGTGTGAAATGCATTGAACAATAGCGAAGTAATTCAAGGACAAACTTCCAAAAACAAACAACTATTTTTAAAATACACTATCCTATTATCTACTTTTAAACCTCTGCAAGAATGTACGCCCACGCCCTCCAGATAAATATTGTTTCGACGTTTTCCAGCGGTTGTTGTTAGTGAACAAGGTTTCTAGGAAAACATTACGTTGTGGATACAGCTTAGTGCGATGTACTTTGTTGCCAGGAACTGTTAATGGAATAGAGAATTAGATACACTTAGCTGGACTTGTCTCCAATATCCGCCATCAGAAGGATCTTCCTCGTCAACGGCCGGGTCCCATCCAAGTCGAGCAAATTTCTCTGGCATCGTCTTGTAGGATCATCCACACGGCCACACTGAGACAACTTGTCGCTTCTTCTGTCACTGCCGATGTCACTCTCGGTGTCCACTTCCACAGAGCTTCAGGATAGCCAGCAGCTACTATCTACCGGACCTTCTTTCCCCACGCCTTCTTCAGGACTCCTCTCTGTCGAACTGCTGTCCCCAGACTGTACTCAGTCTGTCTCAGCTGACCCGTTCTTTATTCCTCCTGGAACAGTAGTAATTCCTTGACTACCACCACGTTGTCTTGGCTCTTGTGAAGAGAGGATACCACAATATATTCGATCATGCCTTAAAAAAATAATAAATACACAATATTGTGAAAAATTATTTATTTATTCTCACCAATACGGTATAAGGCATACGATATAAGGTCACGAGACCAAAGGAGTACTTTATACGTGATCTCTCCATGTTATGTTACTATACTTCTCTCAAAACGTTTGTCTGAAGATTGTAACAGCACCATCACAAATAAATTAGTTCTTTAAATGTGGAAATCCATCATTCCTCCAGCTCTAAATACTGTTGACTAAGGACCTATTGCCACCAGCTGAAGTTGGGCTATATAATAACATCTTTAAGATAAAACATAGAGGGAAGAGAAGTATCGACAAAATAATTTCAACATTCAGACCCCAATATGGCACTCTCCAATACCAAAAGAAAAAAATCTTTGCTTGAAGAATTATTCATAATAATACTATGTTCTAAGTCCCAATATACACTCATGGACAAAACTAAAGGACGTTTCATATTTTGAGGTCGCTGGTCGTCTGTTTCTTTTTTTGAAGGAGACAGAGGCAATTTTTTTTACATTTGGTTATCTCGTGTGTCTTCAATAAAGGTCACTGTGTATCAAATATCTTTCCGAGTTATTGTTTGAATCCCGATATACATGTTAAAAGGTACAACTTCCTTAAGTTTTGTCCATGAGTGTACTTTCAAAGAATTTCTGACCACCTATGTACAACTATTAAACAATCCTGTACACCAGAGGGAGAATGTGCCACCACAGATATATAAAAAAAAAAACTGGCCACAAACTGACCTTGCCGTATTTAGCCAAGAATTTACGGTGTCGCGGCGAACTGGCCTTATTCCACCTGCAGATTAACAGATAACGTATGGTTTTTATGGGTCTATTTAAAAGGTCACTTCTTTCTTCCCTCATATAGTTAGCTTTCCTTTTTGCAACGTTCCCTTTAAAAAATACTATTATTATTTATTATGGTTCCTGGAGCCACGTACAGGAATCGCTAACCACCCTGACTGTCCTTCTGACCTATGTTTTCTTGGTTTTATTTACAATGTCAGTGAAAGTCTAATTCATTTCTTTCTTGGAAGATTTTCAAGGGATGCTGGACTTAGGTTGGTGATCCTTAAGAGGATGACCGCGTCAGGAATCTCTAGTAATGGGAGGTCGGGTAGGTGAATGAAGAGGGAGTAGTCCACAGTTTGGTCTTCGCCTTGATAATGAGAAGCGAAAAAAAAAAAAAAAAAAAAGAAAGAGATAATAGAATCCTCTAACCTCATACATTCCCTTGACTGTCGCCCAGCAAATAATTCTGTGTCATTAAACTTTGTGATATCTACATCAAATATTAAATTTAGCTTGTATTTATGTTCATGAAATGGAAAGAATATGCGCTATGTAGACAAGCGCTGTCCAAGAAGTGTATATAAGTAGACGATAAGTATATAAAATCCATAGACAAAAAGATCTATTGAAGTAGACCGAGATCATGTACCATGTTTTATACTTTCATATAAAGTATGTAAATAGAATTAATCATGAAATACCTGTCCCTCTATCATGGTAGACACAGAGCACCTTTTTTGTTGTTTTCTTGTAGCTTTTTTTTAACAAACCATATTAAATTTATCTTTTCACAATTGGAGTTATTCCATCAAAAGATCTGGTTTTACTAAACACTCGAACAAACGTTGACCAAGAAACTTGATATAAATTGTATGCTTGAGAATTTGTTGCACTTACATTACAATTCCTTTACTACAATAAACCTTTAAATTTATATTATTATTCTTAATATACGTTGTACAGGCCATAGTAATCATGGTTGGTAGGTAGTTAGCGACTGCTTTTACTGTAAGTGCACCACATGTCTACATATGTAGAAAGCCGTTTGACTTTTGCACTTATAAGTATTCCAAAGCCTCCCGTTTAGCTAGTTTTACCCACTGGTGGGGTCGGACTTTTGCAAGAATCGGTGCCATTTAGGCAATTTTTAAAGCAAAAAAAAAAAAAAAAAGGTGCCCAATTCGATCCTGAGTCCTGGCTGTCAAAATTGGAAAGTTTATACCACTCTTCCACCAACCCCTTCTTAACAATCATTTTTATTATGACATTACCACTTGTATCATCTTAGAATAAGAGGGATATATAAAATAACTTAGTCTCTATTTCTGCTCCGCGCTTATGGAATTGAAGACTTGAGGCGATGGCGTCGACCTTTCATATTAAATCTTACTTTTCCTTATTACTAATAATTGTATATAGTTGCGGAACTACTGGTTTCCTGTGCTGCTCTTTTCCTGTTATTGCACCTTGTACGGAGAATCTGTATAAGACTAACGTCTTAATAAAGGCTGTGTGTGTGTGTAAGAGGGATATATATATATATATATTATAGATTAGAATTTTTTTGTGTGTTTGATTGTTGAAAAGAGGTGCAGTCGTGGAAAAGTGAAGATAATTATTTACCTTTCAAGCAGATTTTTATTTTGAATCTCTTGAAGTAAAAATATACATAAAATTATTTATATCACAGGAATATAGAATTTATACAATGAATTCTATAATCGTGAATAAAAGATAGGTAGGGTTAAATATACATATTTACAACAATAATAATTAAAAGTGATATTTTTTTAATATATGGTCAAAAATGCAGAACAGTCAATGAATGAAAAAATAAAATATATGTTAAAAAAAAAAATATTTGTATTTTATATTATATAATATATATATATATATATATATAGAGAGAGAGAGAGAAAGAGAGAGAGAACGCTTCACGATTTTGCGTGTCATCCTTGCGCAGGGCCCATGCTAATCTTCTCTGTATCGTTCCAATTTTAGTATATGTACCGCCGAACAAGCCGAGAAAGAGAGAGAGAGAGAGAGAGAGAAAGATGATTGGATAAAAATTATAAAGAAAAGAGAGTGGAAGTCTGTTGTCCTACACACAATACACCGGTGTTACAACGACGTTACAAATAGAACAGCACCAGAACAAAAAGCCCCATTCTATTCACTCAATCTTCAAAAATTAAAGCAGCTACAGAACGGTAGTAAATGTTTATATACCATATTTACATATGTATCATCCATCAATCATAACTCCATACAAGATAGATCAAACTGGAATGAATGGTTTTGTCATGATTAACATCATTGTCGTCGTGTTTGAACGCTATTGTCAACATGACAAAGGAATATTGACACGGCCATTCTCGTCAAAATAGAATTGACAACCGTCATGGTTATCTTGGTCTTCAATAAAGGTCACTGTAATATCTTTCAGAGTTATTGTCTGAATCCCGATATACATGCTAAAAAGTACAACTTCCTTATATTTTGTCCATGAGTGTATTTTCCATTTTTATACATATAAATGCGGGGGGTCGGTGGAAGGTTAAACCGTTTGGTTTTCGACCACTACGACCCGGGTTCGATTCCCGCATTGAACACTTTTTTTCTGATTAAAAAAAAATGCTCCAATGGCCCCCGATTCTTGCAAAAGTCCAACCCCACCAGCGAGTGCAAGTAACCAAACGGGGCTCTGGCACCTTTGTAAGTGCAAAGTCGAACTGCTTTTCACATGTGTAGACATGTGGTGCGCTTACAGTAAAAGCAGTCGCTGACTACCCACCATGATTATCATGGCCTGTACCACGTGTACTAGGGATAATTTAAAAAAAATGACTTGGTGAAGTAGAATGCGTCTGCCTTCGTCATTATGACTGGGAGCACTATTCAGTAGCAGCTTCTCTGCAAATAAAATTTATAAAGAGCCTCTATTAGATAAATTAACTAAATGTAATTCAAATGAAGGCTAATGATGGGTGCGCCATCTGTCGGAATAAATATCAACTATAAACGTTGATTTTAAAAAAAATTATTTCAGAATATTAGCCAATCATTAATTAATCAAGAAAAGCCAATCACGTACGCAATTAGTTGATATGTATTCCGATAGATGGTGAAAGTCATCAACATCTCTCAATTGCAGGAAATGTCTTTTTTGCTTTACTTTTGTGCTATTTTTACATAAATATAATGGTTTTATAAGTGAATTAGTGATTGTGTGTGCCATATTGTCGAATTAACAGGTGTGTGATGGTGATGTCTAGGAGTTGCCAGTTCCCAGGTGAGAGATCCATTCCTTCCTATGAAATCATCCAAGGACATCTTCTGAACGGGTTCTTGACTCACGCTTCCAACCCGTGCATCAGGCCAGGAACTTCCTCTTTGTTTTTTTACACATGTCCCTGTGTGATCTGGTTTCCTAGTAATGTTTCATGGAAAATTTCCATAAACATCTGACATGTTGTTCATCAAGACGATGTTTAAAATCTCTGTGCCCTTCTTCAGC